>PVKA01002584.1:0-122699 GCA_004027165.1 Ctenomys sociabilis
GATACTAATCAGCTTTTCTTCTGGATGGTTAACAACCTAAGATCACAAGTCAGAGTTGGAGAAATAGAAGAGCCACAAGGCCAGCCAACATTTTGGCCCTAGCCTTTCAAGGTCAGCGAAGACTCAGGACATAGGAGAACCTGTACTGCAATATCATGGGACTCAGGTGAGCTCCAAATTTTCTGAGCAAGGAGATTGTAGAGCCACAGACGAAAGAGACTGAAGTTCTAAAGTGTGCCTGGGAGAGTCACATGAAGAGAAAACTTTCCCTCAGGCTCTCACAGAGAGCAATCTGGTCAAGCATTGACCGTGACTCATCCACATGGATGACACAGACAAAGGAACTACAGAATAATGTACAGGACTACAAGAAAAACTCTGAGAAGACTTCAATGACCACATAGGAAATATAAAGTTCATGTGTTGGTATATAAGTTTTGATCTACCTAGGTCTTAACCATCCAGCAGAAAAGTATAAATGTATAAAAATGAAGTATACATCATGAGCCCATAATATTAAACTGAGCTGTAAATGGATATGGTCGACAATTTCTTTGAATAACTCCCTATGGTTGCAGAATGCTGGACTGTGTTGGATTGTGGTGTCGAGTTCAAGCACCTAAAGTAGTTGAATGTCAATGGAGTGCCCACTTTTGACAGGTGTAGACAAAGGAAGGGGTGTAGAAAGAAAAACTCATAATGTGTGTGTATAGACAGTACTGTTGGGATAGATAACGCTGTGCTTCTACATAATTCTATGATAGGCAAGTTCTGCACTAATGGTGGTTGGACAGGATATTATGTCGGCTTTTAGTGCTATGGTCATCCACTAGGTAAATAATTATTGAATTTTTGATATAATTCAGCTATAAAACAACCTGTAAATATAATATCATGTATGCACCTTGTACAATTCCAAAACGTTATGAAAACAGTTTGCAATGTATTAATTCATCGACTCTGTATGGTTAAAGTGTCTTGAAACTGTTTGATTGACATTTGTATTTTAATAAAATAAAACTCAATGGAAAAAAATAGAAATAAAATGTACATTTTGAAGGCCAAAAACAAAAAAATAGTACTATGGTCATCCACTAGGAAAATAATTATTGAATTTTTGATATAATTCAGGTATAAAAAATAAGATGAGTAAGCAGCTGCACTCTTAATTCACTGATAAGAGATATCTGCTAAAATAATATCTATAAATATAATATCATGTATGCACCTTGTATGATGCGAATACATTATGAAAACAGTTTGCAATGTATTAATTTATTGAATCTGTCTTGTTAAGGTGTCTTGAAACTGTCTGATTGATATTTGTACTTCAATAAAATAAAAAATAATAATAATAATTATAACTGTCCTAATGACTGCTTTTGAAAGTGTCTCATTACTATTTGTTTCTCAGTAAAATTAAAAAAATAAAAAATTAGGATTAAAAAAAAGAAGATTTCTGGTTTTAACAACCAAATTCAGTAGCATAACTAGACATAAAATCAACACTCAAAAAGCCATAGCATTCTTGTACCCAAACCACACAAATTCACTGAGAGAAAAATTAGGGAAAGCACACCCTTCAGAATAACATTAAAAAAAGATAAATATTTGGAATCAATCTAACAAAAGAAGTAAAGATTTTTAAGTTTCATAGCTAATACTCTGAAAAAGGCAATAAAATGACTATCAAAAATGGAAATACTCCTTGCTCATGGATGGAAAGAACCAACATTGTGAAAATGGCTATTTTCCTAGAAGATCCACATATAACTACCATCACAGTGAGCAACCTTATCTTTGTCAAATGGTCCATGCATGTTCATTGGGAGAAACATAGGCACTTTAAGAGTGCTGGGAAACTTGTTTGTCTGCATGCCAAAGGCTAAAACTAAACCCACATCTATCACCATGCATTAAACTAAAGTTGAAATGGGTGAAACATCTAAATATTAAAATAGAAAAATTAAATCTACTAGAAGACAAATAGGTAGAAATCTTGAAAGCAGAGGTGTAGGCAGAAACTTAACAAAACCCAAACTGCAGGGGAAATACTCTAAAGAATCAAGAACTAGGATCTCGTACTGTCCTACCAACCTCTTTTGAAACTCTTTCATTGCTAATGTCTTCTCATCAAACTGAATAAAAAGTTTAAAATAAATAAATAAATTAAAGCATTTTCACATCAATAAAAGTCACCAATAGTGGAAATACAACCCATGGATCATGACAGAATTTTAGCCTACAGTCTGTCAAACAAATGGCATGTATTTAGAACACATAAAGAATTGAAAATAAAATAAGTTTCACCTCCCAAAATTAAAGATCAATCCAAAATTGAGCATCAGAGATGAATATGCACTTCTCAAATGAAAAATAAGATGGTAAATAAATGCATGAAAAAATGTCCAACTTCACTGTTCATTTCAGAATTGCAAATTAAAACACTGAGATTTCATCTCAGAACAGGAAGAATGACTGTCATCAAGAAATCAACCAATAACAAATGCTGGAGGGTGTGCAAGGAAAAAGCGAGCGTTCTCTACTATTGATGGCAGTGTAGACTGGTGCAAGCACTGTGGAAATCAGTGTGGAGATTCCCCTAGCAACTAGGGCTGCAGGTTCAGCCCAGTCGTTCCCCTTTGGTTCTGGCTTTAGCACTAATGTTCTCATGGCGGACTTCTGTTCATATCTCCCTTCCTGGGGTGCAGCTGTCTCAGCAGCGTGTCAGTCCCTCACTTTGTGATTGCTCCAGATGTGTCCCTCCAAGAGGCTTCTCTGGGACACGGTCTTTTCTAATCGATCTAATTCACTTTCAGAATTTATGCTAGCATCCCCAGTGTGGGCTTCAAAGCAAAGGGAAAGAGTTCTTCCGAGACAAGTGTCTCACCTTATGCAAGATATAGACTGAATTTTATTTCTTGCTAGAATTTCAATTCTATGTCTCTTCCACTAATGAGTTGATAGAAATATTTTTATGACTATTCAGAAATCCATAATTTTCTATTTCCATCCTTTAAGGCTGTAAGCTCCTCAACAGTTGTTAACATGACTTCCAACAAACTGCAATGGTATTTAATAAGTCCTACATATGTAATAAATTCTGTTTTAAGTGAAATGAATAGCTTTATTCTGTGCTTTGTTTTCATTTTACTAACATGCTTGATGAATCCAAAATGCTTATATAGTGGATAGTACAGTAAGTTCTAGAATTACTTGAGCAGAATATTTTTTAACTAATTTAAAAATCATTTAGGAAAATACTTCCTTGAAGATCTCAATAATATATATTCGATAAATACATAATGTATAAATAAAATGATATACAATATATAAATATAAAAATCTAAAGCTACTTTTTATTTTTAAAAGAAATAAATATAATTAATTCATCATATTATATTACAATACATATTATAATATTAATATCATATTATATACTATATAAATATAATGCTATATATTACATATTCATTTTAAAAAATAAAAAGGGTCTCTAAATCTTATTGTGAAATTTCCATATTAATGATCCAGCAGGAAGTCAAAAATCTGGGTAAACATTAGAGGGCCGTGGAAAGTGCATTCAGATGTCATCAAATACTAGCAGTTTAGGAAAACTCAAGTTGCAGTGTTGAACCATTTAAACTCACTGAACTGAAAAAGTGGACACTCCCTATCATCTGGTTGTTTTCCTCCTATTTCTTTAAGAATTATCCTATTAATAATACTTTTAGTACAGAAAAAAAGCTTTGGGCTTAAGGTCAGACAGAAAATTCAAGAATGAACTATAGCTTTTTTCAGCTATCAAATCTGTCCTATGGACTTTCTTTCTCTGTCATCCCTCCAAAGAAAAGAATACCAGTAGGGCTTGGTGACATCTTTTTTGATCTTATTTTTTTTGGTAATAAAAAAATAAAACTCAGGGATAAAACTCAGGACCTTGCGCTTGCCATACAGGCACTTATGCTGCTGAGCTATCTCCTTGGTGGGCTCGGTGACATCTACAGTCATTGCCGGGCATTTGTAACAGGTGGGCATCATGTTAAGTACAAAGGAGATAAAGGAATACAGCACCGAAGATGGCCGCACTCCAGCAGGGGAAGGGACATGTGGAAATGTAATATAAAGCAATGAATTTAAATAAATGTATTTACCAAAATTCAAAAGTAAGAGAGAGGTGAATTCTTCAAGTTTGAAAGCAGAGAGAAATGCACAGGGACTAAGCAGAGGGAACTGCTTTTGCAAAGGCAAACAACATATTAAGTGCAGGAAGCCACAGACTTCTTGTCCTGCAAGAGTAAAGGAAAAAGAAAGAGAACAAGCTCAGAAAAAGAGGCTCAAACCCGGTCATAGAAAGCGTCTACCACAAGCTAAAGTGTTCAGCCTTAATTTTGCGTGGACCACAGGAAGACCCAGAGGGGCACAACAGGGTAGTGGGCAGAGCATACACATGCTCTGGACGGAGTGGGCTGCCCAGCGCTGGGGAGGAAGGGCTGCCTGTTCCCTTCCCCATGAGCTACCAGAGAGTTAGATTCTGCATAGAGCATCCTATCATGCAAGTGTGGGTATTTGCTGTGTTTTCCCTTCTGGGGCAGTGCTTTAAGACATACAACACTACAGTTAAAAATATCCTTCAGTTAGCCATGAAAGATGGGTCCTCTATGGCTTTTCTAGAAGGCACTACAAGCAGGACTGCAATTGGTCAAGTTCTGTACTGAATGGAGGAAAGCCCAGAAGTGTCAGTATCCTTTGCTTGACACCGGGTGAACCACCAGATATTAGCAACTAAGAGGAGAAGGGTTTATCTTGGTGCAGGGTTTGAGAAGATCCAGCCCTCCACTGGCCAGCTTAAACACAAACCAGGGGCTGGAAGGGTCTGTCATGGTGGTCAGGATGCAGAGGGAGAAGGAAAAGGTGGGAAGAAGCTCCTTCTCCCCAGGGACCCAAACTGTCCCCACCAGAGCCACCTCCTAACCATGCCTTTAGCTGCAGTGGTGTCTGATTCCATCACCATTCCCAGCCCCTGCCTGGGAGCATAGGGGGACCCTGCAAGGAATTCTTCACCAGCCTGTACTAAAAGGTGGAATATACTTGCTGGGGCATTTTATGTGATAAAGTTTTATATAACAAAATTACGTATTAGTTAATGTATTTTGTTAATATTACGTGTAACGTTAAAACAATAATGAGGAAAAGGACAAATGAAAGAAGGGGAAAATATAGCTAGATATATATGCAGAATACTTTGGATAATTGCAATATTGATTTCTGCTGGTCTTTGGAAAGGAGCAGTTACTGTTTAAATTTTCTTTTGAATTTCTTACCATTGTTGCTATTGTTTTGCTTACTTTTTTCCTTAAATGAATTTTGCAAGTTTATGTCTGGTAGCCTGAGCGGCTAATTTAAACATAGCATCATATAACACAATCACCGTTGCTGAGCTCCTACAACTTTGTTTAGTGAAATGTATCATTTCCAGTGCTGCTTTGTTCTGTCACAATTTTGTATTCTTAAAAAAATAATAAAAGACAGGATGACATGTAGCTCTATTACTTCAATACTCATATGTTAGAAATTCCAGCACAAAATCTTTAACGAAGGCTTTAGACTCATTTTTAATTTAAGGTTAGTTGTCTGACTGAGCTTTTATTTGTAGAGATCTCATGTCCTATTTTTTCCTCCTAGTAACAAAGAAGAGAGAATCTATAGGGCTTTTTGTCATTGTCTTGTACTATATCAGAAGTGTAATGTGTATTTATAGTCTGTATTTCTAAAGTGGTATTTTAGGGAATTTGTGAAGGCTTCAATGCTGAACATGTAAACATCTGAGTAATGATGAAAAGGGAATCTGAACAATGCAGAATGTGGCATGCGGAGAGATGCTTGACTGCCACTCTCGGATCTCCATGGTGAAGACACGCATGTGATGAGCACGATCAGCTGACACCTTTAGCAATTCAATGTGCCCACACCTTGCTCTGCCAAGGCCTCAAGGTCCACATGATAACCTGGACACCAACACTGGCTTCTCAGCAGAAATGACTGCATCTGGCACCCAGAAGAGCTAGAGAAACACTGCTACTTAAGCAAGGTCTTATTTGCCAATTTTAGTAGCTACAAATGGAAGGTAATTTCCAAATCTCAAATGATCAGAGAAGTAATAGTGAAATGGAAGTTTATCTACTTTCCTTTGCCATCTCTACTGTAGCAGCTACTCACACTGAATTCATTTTTCTCTTTATATTTCTAAGCTCAATGTAGCATCACAAACAATGCAAGATAGACTTAATAATGCATGTTGAGAATTAGTGAAAGCTTACAGTATTAATTCGTCCAACTTACCACTTAATTTAGTTATTTCATATTAAATAAATGTAGTGAGTTTTGAGAGTAAGCTAACAAATAAATTTATCCAAATGAATTTTTACAATATAGTTAATAAGAAAAACAATGACATATTCAAACAACCTGGCCTTAACACACTCAATGATTTTCACTGTGTGTAGGGTATTCTGCAATTATGGTTATGATTATGCTTGCTTAATTTTCTTCTCCCTGGTACTCTTTACTGCTATATGTTCTGGAAGTACTGATTGTTACTCAGATGCTTGTTGCTATGAGAACAGCTCAGAGGAGAAAGGCTTGACTTTGGCTCTTGGTTTCAGACATGTCTGTGCTTCATATCCAGGCAGCAGGAGCATCAAGGCAATGGTGGAGTGGGATGGCAGAAGAGAGCCACAAGCTTCACAATGGTGAGAAAGAAGAGAGAAGGGGAAGAGAACCAGGAGAAACTAGCTAAGTGGAAGGTCTGACCATAACGAAGGAACTTCAGAACAAATTGCTGTAGGGTTATAATGTCAAACTTACAAAACTTGTATGGTAGAAATTAGAAATCAGTCAACAGCCTGTGACTGTGCTTACACTGCTTGCCACAGAGCTAGACGACTAAACTCAGCTGGCCTTCACTGCCAGCATCCAGATGCTCTTCCATGTAGACAGCCAGGTGTGCCTGATCACATTCAGCCACAGTATCTGCTTTTCAACTTAAGCTGTGTACACATGTAGTTGTGTTGTGGCTTTAATCAAGGACTTTTATGCCCTGAACATGCTTACCCAGTCAAGCCCACATTCAAATCCATCATCTCAGCTCAGAACCCCTCATTCCCAGTATGTCCATCTAATGATAACAATTCCCTTTATGTAAACCTGCTTCAGACAAATCTGCCTGAATATATCACTTAATTCTTGTAATCTATGTTGTAAGAGATGGCATAATAAGTCAAAAGAGCTCTAGCGTTGTACCCTATCACCTTAGACGTAGGGGAGACTGAGGCAGAAGTAAACTCAGTTTGAGCCTTGCACACTGTTTTAATGATGGGGAAATCTGACTTAGGTCTCCCCATTTGGCCTTGCCTAATTGCTCCATCAGTCACTCCTTCTCCTACCTTGTTACAACTTCACAAACATGGGAGAGACAAGGGAAGAAGCAGGAATGGTTAAAGAAAGTAAGAGCTGAACCACATACCCGCATGCAGCCCCAGATCTCTCTACAGGGGAAATATGTGGCATTACAGCCCGGTTGCCATAGCACCCTAGAAAGCTATACTAGCTAAAAGGGGACAAAGAACTGGGCCCTTATGTTCTTCCAATTTGGAGAGGGAACACATTGGTCACCAGCTAATAAAGACTATATTATTTCTATAATTGAGTCTTCTGTGGACAATAAATCTGGCCACTACAATGTGTGTTAGTTACTTTTCTCTCATTACTGAGACAAAATCCCCCTAAAATTAAGAAAGAACAGTTTTATTTAGCTCACAGTTTGTGGAGGTTTCTATCCCAGTCAGCTGGCTCTGAGGCAGGGTGGTTTGGCACAGAGGCAACTGTTCAAGTTAGCAGAAGACAGCAAGAGTATGAAGAGCACGGGGGTGGGGGAGAACTAGACTTTCTCCTCCATTACAGTGGGAACAGCTACCAACCCTTAGGGTAGATGTAGCATTCACATCTCTGTGTGCTCCTCTTGCATAGGATGATTATGTTTAAGAACCCTGGCTGCCTGCTGAGTTACTTAATTAAACTTCATAACTTCTCAAGTTAACACAGTTCACCCCTTGTCAACTTGACAGCCAGATCCATTCCTTTAAATTGGTTTCCAGATACAAAAACATGTTCATTCTTAATATATTATAACTTGAACATTATAAACTGGGCCTAACAATCCTTAAGAATGAGTATTAAGTCCATCAACATTATATTATGTTAGAACCATAACAATGTGTCCCTGGCACCACAAAGACTCACAGACATACTGTATGCAAAAGGCATGCAGTCCATCTGCAAGGGTCGCCAAAGTCCTAACAGTGTAAGCATTTCTATAAAATTCAAGTCCCAAATTGCCTCTGAGATGTAAAGTAAACCCTTAGTTTCAAGCTCCTGTGAAAATGAGAAGTTGGATGTTTCCAACATTCAATGGTACAAAATAGCCATTTCCCTTCCAAAAGTTACAAACATGGAAGCCGCATGGGCCCTGCCTTTCGGTGCGCTGAGCCGGCGATGCAATCCGGGCGTGGTGGCACGCACCTGTAATCCCAGCACATGGGAGGCAAAAAGCAGGAAGATCACTATGAATGTGGGATGCATACATACTGAGACCCTGCACCAAAAAAATAGAAAAAAGCAAAAGTTACAAACATGGGAATACAAGTTTGAGGGACCAAAGGAAATCCAAAATCCATTAGGGAAAACACTAAGTCCAGTCTATGTCCAATATCTGAAGCAATCTGTGTCAAATTGTGAGCACCAAAGGGGTTGGATGGATCCAGTTCTATAGCACTTCTCATGGTGGTAGCTCTCGTGGCTTCTTTCTTGGGCTTTCCTTAGATGACTCACTCTCCTTAGTTCTTCACACACCTGGAGTCTCAAATACACATTTGACTTCTCACAGCTTCACACATTTCCCTCCCAGGAGCACACTGTCTGACTTCCCAGGAATGCTAAAATTGAGATACAAGATTTTAACCCCATAAATCTTGCATTGTGCATGCACCTGAAACTAGAACTACGTGGTTGAGGTCAAGATCTCCTGCCAACTGGAACAGTAGCCAGGATTTCCTCTCTTGGCTGTAGGTGTAGATTGCCTGGATTTCCGGGCACTCTGAATACAATTCCAAGGAACAGATTTTCTATGCTGCTGCCATTCTGGAGCATAGTGTTCTGTGGCTTTCTCTCCAAAGGAAGCTCTTTTACTTTTGCAATTTTGAGGCTGAAAATGGTAGAGAGCAGTTGTTTCTTTTGATACCTTCAAGCCATCTTTTATACTTTCCTGTTTCTTGTCAGCAATCAAGATCTCCTCAACTCTTTATAGTCCACACCTTTCTGGCCAAACACAATATTCTATGTCATACTACTAGGATCTTTAATTATCAATATAAATATGGCTGAAATCCCACAACAATTTCCAGTTGACAGCTTCACCATTTGACTGCTGTGAAATCTCTTTTTCCAAATTAATTAATTTATCACCCTTAATACAAGTCACAGGCAAAGTTTCTGGACACGAGCAAAATACAGACATACTTTCTAACAAGGGATAATGCACATCATGTATAGTCCAGCAACTAATTCCCAGAAGAAATATCCCAAACTTCGTCTTCACTGGAAGGATTTCTATCAGCACTCTGGTCTTCTGAGCTATGACCAGAGTCTCCCACACAGAACAGCTGGAGGCATTCCAGTACAACTCTTTCAGGTGACATCTTTGAACCTTTCCAAACTCTTCCCACAGCCATTTCCAAACATTCTTGAACCACATGGTCAGATTTTCACAATAGTGACCCCATTTGTGCTGTCAAATTCAGTCTTAGTTACCAAGGAAGGAAAAGTTTATTTGCCTCACAGATTGTGGACATTTCAGTTGATAATTGGCTGGCTTCAGTCAAGTTGGCATGGCACAGGGACAACAGCCCAAGGTGGCAGAACACAGAGCAAGCAGCAGAGGGGGAAATAACAACTCTTTTTCCTCCTTATATTGTAAGCAGGCTACCAACCCTTAGGGCGGATGTCACATTCACATCTCCATGCCCTCCTGTTGCACAGGATAAAGATGTTTACAAAGTGAGGGCCTTGCCTTGGCTCCCTGCAGAGTTGCTTAATTAAATTCCCAAGCTTCTCAAGTTGACACAATGCGTCAAACATTACTCCATGTAACCAATCATATAACAACCTACTATCACCTTTGTATATCCTGCCCGCAAACTGTATTTCAACTGAACTCAAAACTGACTCTGGGCTGGTGATTTGGAGCTGGTTCCCATCAGCCCACTAGCATTACATTAAAGTCACCTTCCAAACTCCTTCATGAGGAGTATTTCCTTGGGTGCCTGGATTTTTCCTTCAACAAACCTGCTGATAGTTCTGAGGATCATTGCCTTACCCATCTTGAGCATATAAATGTATGGCTTTGCTCTTGTCATGTTTCCTAGCTTTTCTCCTTGCCCTCTCTTCATTGTTTAATCTTCAAGGAAACAACCAAGATGCCCATCATCTGAGGAATCGAAAAGATGTAATATTTTTGTACAATGGAGTATTACTCAGCTATAAAGAATGATAAACTTGAAGCATTTATATTTAAGTAGATGAGACTTTGAGATACACTCATAAGTGAAATAAACTAGACCATATGTGTAAATATCATATCATCTCCCTATTATAAGAAATCAAAAGAAGAAATACAAATAGAAAGGTATAACACAATCAAAAGGAAAGCAAGTACACACTAATCTTGCTTAAGGTAGTGAAAATGATTTTTGTACAGTGGAGTTCTAGATATCTCCTAGTTTACTTGGCACTTTGCAGTGCATTTTTTCAAAGCAGAACCTCCGTCTGTGCTATTTCATTTATTCGCAGGATATTTCTGAGGCACTGAAATGCACTGAGCACAGCTACTGCTGAACTCCATAAAACAGCAGAGCCAATGAAAATCTCCTTTCAGACTTTGCCTTGAGCACCCTTCTCTTCCAGTCTTATTTGGTCCTATAATTCAGTGCCAATTACTAAAATTAGAGACAAGATCTTGATTATTCCCTTATGGTATACACATTCTGTGCTGTACCGAGAACTGTGATTGTCCCTGTGAGAGTTTTCATGTTGGAGGCCTGGTCCTCGTATGCAGGTATGGACACTGCAGCCCCTGCAGTGGTAAAAGCTCAGGTGGTGGGTGCCTCGGCCTTCGACAGAGAGCCCTGGTCCACGGGACTGAGCGCTTGCAAGAATGGGCTCTTATGTAAAGGCCACTGAGCTATTTTTCTGTCTGGTTTAAGATGTGATGCTACCTGCAGGCTGCTATCCTCTCCAAAGCCATCTCCAAAGCCTGTCCTATGATATTTGGATGTCAGCCTCCAGCACAGTGCATTAAATAAGCTTTTCTTTATAAAATTAGCTGCCCTGGGGAGTTATTTATATTAACACAAGTCAAACTAACATACCACGCTCTGAAAGATGAAATTATTTTCTTCATTACTGAAATTTTGGTCTGGTAACCAAAGCTGAGAGAGTTGCAAATATAACTTGGATGACCACCATGGGTCTGACTTAACATAATAAGACCAGTCCGTCTGTGATAAACACTGCCTGACTAGAAACTGGGGCAGCTTAAAGCAGGAGAGGCTCCAGAGACATAGCAGCAAGTCTTTGAGTGGAGTTATTTAGAAGGCAGTTTTGAGGGTAGATATATATGCTTATTAATTCCATTATAAATTAACTGTATAATCTTCAATATGCTACATGTTAATCTCTGGCTACTCACCTAAATAGTGTAAATAAAGAATATTGCATAGAGTTATAAGGAATAAATGAGCTGAAATGTGAAAATCGCTCAATAGGGAGTGATTCATCACATGGATATGATGTATGATTTTTAGTTAGATGAACTGTATGTAGGGGTAAAGCCAGTTGGCCTATTAGTAATCTCCAAAATAGCCTTTCCAGGAGTAGATATGTGATCTGAAAGATGACACAGACCTAGATAAGAGGCTCTTTTTAGTTGTATTTTGTAAAGGGTCTCACTGCACAGCTCAGACTCATAATAATCCTCCTGTTTTCAGCCTTCCCAGCACTGAGATTACAGGTGTGTGCCACCACACCTAGACTTAGCAGCTGGCTCAGGGTGCCCAGAGGTGAGACTGGTGTGGCATATGGTGCCCGGGATCGAACCTTGGTCCTGCACTTGCTTAAGCAGGCACTTAGTTTGAACGATCTAACCAGCCCTAAGAGCAACTCTTGTTAAGATAAAACTTTTGAGTTCAGTCTAAAAAGACTTATGGCAATATACTAAGCTATGATATATAGCAGAATAGAAATTTGAAACCGCTTGGCGAGACAGTATGCTACTGGATAGGCCCATGGAGAAGAGTAACTGAAAGCAGCAGAATGTGGTATAAATCCCTTGAGCAAGCTATGGGGAAAAGGATCATGCGGTTAAGAGGCTGCAAAAATATGGAAACAAAATTGTGCTTTAAAAGTTTTGTGGCAGAGATCTGAGTGGGTTTCATTGGTACTCTGCTTGGGTCCAACACTATGGATTTCCTGTCTGAATACAGTCACTGAGGCTGCACAGACATACAGTGACCATTCTGAAGAACTGCAGTGCCTCCAGCTCTCAAAGGCCAGCTGATAGGCAGTGGTATCACTCCTGAGTGAAGTGTCCTGCACATGGGACACCATGCCACTCGGACAATAGAAGCTCGACAGAAAACTTATATTCCTCCAAAAAGCTGAATTTACTGAAGAAAAGGTAGATTATAGCACTTATTTCAGGGCTTATAAACATCTCTCAACAGTAAAAAAAATAAAGATATTTGTGTCAGGGTGAAACAGAAATAGAGCAACAATAGTATATGGAGGAGAGATCTATAAACTAAAAATGGAGAACATAATTTTCATCTAAGAATAACAAAGCAGTATTATTCCCCTTTCTCAAAAGCATCTCAGAAGAACCCTCTTATCCATGCGCTTCTGTAGATCATTAAAAGTGCCTGAAATTTCCAACATATATATAGATAAAGGTTTAGGTTTTCATACAGACATGTTTTGGAGAGAGACTATGTAAACTTGTGGGCAATGATAAAATACAAGAAATTTATAAACTTGGAAGAGGAAAGATTAAACTGCGAACTTTTCACTCACCGTTTCAGAAGTCTCAGTGCATGGTCCGCTGACTCTGCTGCTTTTAGGCTAGGGAGAGGAAGGAAAACTGTGGCCAATGTCTGTGGTGGAGGGAAACACTCACTTTGTAGTAATAAGGTAGCAGAGCAAGAAGGAAAGATGTAGGGCCAAGATTTGCCTTTCTTGGTTATGCATACAGTGACTAATTCCTCCAGAGAGGCTTCATATTACTCTACCCTGTTCAGCTTTGAATTCACACATTACCCTGTTAATTCACTGATAAAGCTAGCACCTTCAAAATCTGATCACCTTTCAAAAGCCCCATTCCTCTACCGCTATACTTGGAAAAAGATTATTGGAGCATAGAAGGTGTTGGTGTAGAACACACAGAATAGTTTTCAAGAATAGCGACTCGCCTTCTTCAATTTATGATAATAAAATGCTTGGGGAAACTTTAAATTTTTTGAAAGTAACTCTCAGAATTATCAGCTAGTTCAGTCTCTCTGAGTGATGTGTTGTCTTTCATTTTGTTTGAACTCTGAAGGAATTGTGTACATTCTGAGAGTGCCAGGGACACCAGAATAATAGTCCTCAGGAATACAGTGTGGGTCCACACTAATATCCATTTGAGGTGGGCAGCCATCTCGAAGCCAGTGTTTGGAGTGTATTTTTAATTCAAACCCTAGCTTAGATATGACATAATAATAGTATAGTTACAGGTGCAGACATAAATAGAGCTATAGTCATAATAACCTTAATGGATATGGTCTTAGTGGCAGAGAATAAATTTACACCTATTTAAGTAAAATACAAGAGAAAATTGTTGACTAACATACTGTCAATCGATAGGGGTATTTTCAGTGGTGTGATGTAGACCTTTGACTCAAGAATACTTCTATCTACAGTCACCTCTGCTGAAATGCTGAGAAGTTCCAGGAAGATTTATGGGTAAGAGAGAAAATGTCTTAGTTACTTTTCTCATTGCTGAGACAAAATACCCAAAACCCATGCATTAAGGACAAAAGGTTTATCTTGGCTTTCAGTTTGAGGGGGTTCCAGTCATAGTTGGCTGGATGCAAGGCAGGATGGCAGGGCAGAGGGACTTCACAGAGAGAAGCAGTCCATGGCATGACAGGCAGAAGGCAACACACAGCAGCCCTCCCTTTGCATTTCCTCAGCTGCAGGCTGCAAAGCCTTCAGAGGGTGCTGCCCACACCCAGGGGAGCCATCCTGCCGTTCACGTAGATGAGCAGACTGACCCAGCACACACGCCGTTCAGTCCAGTGTTATTCACCCGGTTCAGCTTTTCCAGGGCTGCTCCGTAGAGGGTGTCAGGTTCTCTGCATAGCAACTGAGGCCTTTCCTTAGCTTAGTGCCATGTGGGCTACCTCAGTCACTTTCCTGACACAGAGACCACATGCCTGATACCTGTACGCTGAATGAGAGAGGTCTTCTGTGGCTGAGCCCAGTGTTGGTGGGCTCCCAGGCAGGAAGGCAGGCAGAGGCAGAGGACAGCTGCTGACACAGGGATGGCCAAGAAGCAAAGAGAGCAGGAGGAGTGGGCACAAGGACACAGTAATGGCTCTCTCGGCCCCTCCTCTGGGCTCCATCTCCACCCAGATCCTGCCTCCTGGCGGCACCTGCAGCCGCTGAGCTCATCCACTGCAGTAGCCACTGTGTGCAGCACTCCTGCGAGCCAATCAGCTTCCACGCACACGGGAATGCACAGGAGCCTTTTAGACCTAAACCGTTGCTCAGGTCTCCCAGCACATCCACTGACTGCATCTGGTCAGTAAGACAGGTATGTAACAGATGGCTGTTCTGTTCTTATATAGCACAATCACACAGCGACAGTTCATTGTCTTTCAATATTGCTTTGATGAAGGGCAAGGTACAGGTCCTCGGCATGCTCATAGGAAGGCAGCTGCAAGCAGTGGGTGCTGCCCGAGTCCCCTCTGAATCCTGAATGTGGGTGTTCTCTGTATGTGTGTTGCTCTGAATCAAACTCTTCCTAAGGCATAAGACAAAAATCTAAAATACAATATTAAAGAGTTACTCAGATAACAATTTTTAAAGAATGCATAGGAACCTGCCATGGTGGTGCATGCCTGCAATCCCAGCACTTGGTGGTGGAGGCAGGAGGGTTCTTGGGAGTGCCAGGCCAGCCCGAGCTACACAGAGAGCTCCAGGCCAGCCTGAACTGCACAGCGAGACCAATAGCCTTAGCTGTGCGGTGGGTGCATGAGAACTTAATCAACAAGCTAAATAGCTGTCATAAGAAAGGATTAGAAGGATATAAATATGTTTATGGTGGGAATCTCTGTAGCCCGGGAGTACGCATAGTTTATATTGCTATTCTTACTGCTGCTATTTTCTTACTCTCTGTTTCTCTCTGTCTTGATCTCTGTTTGCCCCTTTCTGCCTCTGTCTCTATCTCTGTCTCTGTCTCTCTATGTCTGTCTCTGTCACTCCCTCTGTTCCTCTATCTGTCTCTTTTATCTAGGGTAAGATAAAAGATGAAATTCACTTACACACAGGAAGAGTATCTTTATTCTGTGCTCGCTTTTAGTAACAGTCCTGTGTAAGCAAGGTCCACTTTCACCAGCATTCCTTCCAGGGTGCCATCCCTTTGATATGGAAATGTGCGGGCCTGCCTGTGGGAGCCCAGTGTTCCTAATACATCTCTGAGGGACATCAGTGTAAACCTACACGTTCTCTTGAAAACTGTTAGTCTAGGGTCCCTGGCACTCTCGGGATACTTACAGTTCCTTTCCTACTCAAGGGAAAGGGAAAACAGCACACAACTCAGGGAGACTGAGCTAACTGATAATTCTGAGAGTTACATGTAAAAAATTAAAGTTTCTCCAAGCATTTTATTATCATAAAGTGGAAGAAGGAGAGGTTCTGGTCTTTAACATTGTTCTGTTCTCTACACAAACACCTGCTGCGCTGCAGTAACTTCTTTAATGTGGGATTCACAGCTGGCCAGCAGGAACGCCCGCACAGGCACACCCTCTCTCAGGGATGCCTTCTGGCTCTACAGCAGGTCAGAAAAGTCACCGTAGATTCAAGCCCCAAGAAAAGAAAGTGTGGTTACCATTTCTGTTTCTAAAACATTTACAGGCAACCAGTGCAATTAAGAAAAGCACTTACTTTCCTTCCATAGGTCTTGGAAAAGATCAATAAATGAAACATTAAATACATTACACATAGATAATTACTTACCAGTTTCTTCTACACATAGCAGAAGCCCTTTGTCATCACCATGGCAAGTACAACTCCTATTACTTTAGTGGTACTGATCTAAGAGGCAGCAAAAAATTAGATTCCAGTGTGAATCTCCTCCCCTTAAAAATATGAAAAAACATACTTGTGAAGCCACAGTTTCATGGACATATCATGTTTTCAAAGTTTAACTGTTTGATCTTCAGCAGAAAGTTGATCGTGAATGATCCTAGAGTCATCAGTATCTTTTGAAGGTGAAAGTTGCACATCACAGTCTTTATGTAGCATGGAGCTCTCTGTTACATTTTGTGAAATACTTTTATTCCTGAGCCAACTGATAATTCGTTATGAGGACATTGATTAATGAATAAACCCACCTTACCCCTTTTTATGAAACTAAGAAGTAAATTTAAAATCTTTGAGCTTTTCAGGGACCTAAGAAAGTTAGAAAAACTTACATTCTATACTTACATAATATATAGTCAAGTGTTTTATACGACTTAAAAATATTATGTGTAAATGTGTGTCTGTGTTGTATGTATTTAAAAATACATGTTGAAATAAAACTAAACTTGAAATTAATAAATATTTAACTAAAGAGCTGCAAAATATTTAGTGTTTTGTTAACTATACTAGTTGGTTAGCAGCATCCAAATTTAATCACACTTGAAAGGAATTCCACTTTACCTGGTAAAAACCAGGTAAAGACTAAGGTTTTTGCGTGTGCCTTTTATTACATTGCATACTCACTAAACAACATGGGAGAATAGGATCCCTGGTAAAATTTTGAGTAAATATGTCTATTTAAAAGAATAAGTTTTGCTGTTTATTTGTATTCTAACCCATTTACAGTGATTTCTGAAAAAGCATAGACAAAAGGGAAGCACAAAGAATTGTTGAGAGAATTATACAAAATGTTGCAGTGCATTTTTAGCAAAAACAAAGAAACCAATGTCTAATAAACAACTGTGATAAAGTAGCCTCGGATATCAGTGATCTGGAGCTTTCCTCTAACTCTTCGGGGTCCCTGATAGGCAAAGTGTGAGCCTTAGAGTTTTGCCTTTTGCTTCTGAAAGAGTCAACTCTCTACTCCTCTTAGAGACAGAAAAATCAGCATATGCTTATAGTAGCCTAATGAAAGACTAGGCCTCCTGGCTCCTTTGCATAATACAAAGTCCATAATTAAATATGCTCCAGGCAGTATTTTCTTGGTACCAGCAAAGTGTTCAGCATCATAGAATTACGCCAATAGTTTAGGGTATTATCTTGTTTTCAGAGTGCTTGCATCTTACATGGGAAAATAAGACATGAAAATTTTTGTTCTGTGATATTGTTTTCTTTTGGGAGAGGATACACAGGGAACCATTTAAAAGCTTTCCTCCTAGATATGAGGAAAACTAATTACCATTTCCCCAAGCAATATTTAAACATTAAAAATTGTTAGAATCCAGTTAAATCACAGTATTCTGCTTCCACACTTTGACCATTGTGTTAGCTTCTGTTTTGGCTGATAAATCCTGGAGTTCTGAATGATTTGCTCTCTGTGTGAATAAGAAAACCAAAGTGTAAACAAACGGAATTTTGTCCAGAACCCCACTGAGAAAGAGATGATTAAAAATGCCTTTGGGTCATGAAGTTAATGAAAGTGTTAGGAAAAGGTCCTGCAGCTGTTAAGCAAGGTGTCTGTGCACTGTCCCCACAGGAAGTGGGAAATCCTTTATAAGTGCAAGGATACCTGGACTGAAAAGATGTAAAGGAATAAACATTTTCTGTCTAATAATGTATCTTACCATTAGTAGGGAGCTGGTATTTAATGAGTCACTTAAGACCAGGTCCACAGCTAGAGCATATGAATTGTGTCAAGAGCTTAGTTTTAGTTATTTTTTATGAACATACTCTCTCCTCACTAGGGGATTCACAAGTCCTATTGCTTTGTATAAATTTGATTCTGAAAAGTATATGACTTTCCTGTTCCTGAAGACATGCTAACGTGATAACTGTCACATAGGTTTAGTGATATAAGGTGTGTGTGTGTGTCATGTGCATATGCATGTGCATGTGTGCTTAATTACTCATTAGAAGATCTAAAAATCATAGGCCTTTGCTTCTGATCCATGCTGTTGACTGTTAACAAAATCTCAAGGGATTTTCCTTGACAGCTCATGAACTATGAGTTAAGTCAGCAAGCACCAAAATCCCTCTATGTTCTCAGAAACTTGTCAAGAATAATTATCACATATTACCCTGCTGGACTTACCATCTCAGTCTGAGTCATTACTGTGTAATTATTCATCATTTGGGAACTTGGGAGACTGTAATTTGGGGGCAGAAATAGTTGCATGGAGTGGAACAGATTTCAAACAATTGTACTTAGAGAATCCTACCCGGAAATCAGGTATAAGTTTTTCAACCTGGACATAACTTAGAGCCATTTCAGAAGTTTTTAAAAGCATGATTACTTAGCCAGCCACATTGGTACACATCTGCAATCCCAACACTAATGAGCCTGAGGCAGGAGGATCATTGCAAGCTTGAGACCTGCCTGGGCTACAAAGTGAGAGTCAGGACAGCCAGAACTGAATCGGAGAAGTACAGCTCCTTAGACTACTCCCTCAAAGATACTAAGTTCACCAGTTTAGATACAATTCAATATTTGCAGGTAGCAATAATGAACAGTAAACAAAACCCATTCTGAGGCTTATGAATAATCAAAACTGGAAATCTCTGCTTTTAAGATAATGCCATTTGTACAACAGACTTAGGACCCAGAAATTTCTCTGACGTGCTGCATCAAGACTGTCTTACCTCCACATACCTTTTACTTGAGTGGTGGGCTGAAGCTTCCCTTTCTCAGCTGCTCTGCAGTTCCGATCCTCAATGTTGAGGTAGGTAAGCAGAGCTACATTTGCTGCAGCCTGTGGTCTGTGGCCTGCTCACCATTCACAGCCACTGACACCCACCAGGAAGGCGAGGACCCTCCCAGGCCCATGTAGGAGCTGGATGGCCACAGATTCATAGATGCAGCCCTTAGAAGAAAATATTGGAAAATTCAAGAGTCCTGCAGATTCAGCCTTCTTGTTCCCAATACATAACAACAACAACAAAAAATCCTTGGTGGTATAAACCTGTGGTACTCACCAGTCATAATCATTTTTTGAAAATTGTGCTCCAGAATGAACACACACAGGAAAGGTCAGAGCCTGGATCTGGGACAATGTTATACCTAACTAAGATTTCCCACTGGACATTGCCTTAGCTCTTCAAATTTAGTACATCTGAAAAATGAATTAACTACCTTTCTTCACAGATTTCCATGCAAGCCTCAATGACTGAGAGTCAATTCCTCATTTGCAAAACACTTCTCCAAGTGCCCTGCCAGCTCTGAAGCTATAATCTGCTCTGTGTTAGTGCATCACTAGCATAGCTTCACAATTCTCTAGTCATTGTTGTTTTCAAATTACTGGAAATCATCACACTTTTGTTGTATTAATTATACATTACCCCTGCCTCATATTTTTGTTTGGAAATAAGAAGTGTGACATTTTAAGCACAATGTGCTTGGTACTGGGATGAGAAAACAAGGTAAAAAGAGGAAATTTCTACCCTTGCCCTGCCTGACTTGAGCAAGAAAGGCAACAGCTGCAAATACATCTCTGCTTACATGAATCTTACTATCCAAACCTTCCAATCACGTCCTGCATTTTCTAGGATATTTTTAATTTTACTAGATGAAGCAGTGTGTCTGGTGAAGACAGTCTGCATAGTCATTCGCCCAAATGGAGTCCCTGTGCATTCACGGGAATGGCTCTAGTCCGTGACTTGCACATGGGCAGGCTTTGCGCCGGGCAATGCACAGAGAAGCACTGCTCCTGTGTCTTATCCCCACAACGCCGCCCTCCTGTCCTGTGCCCTGTGACTGCACGGGACTCATGGTTTATTTGTACACCACAGCCTGAAATCAACCTTGAGCATAGCCTAATGGAGTCCTGAGAGGAGTTTCAGGACATGTTTACTTTTCAAGCATCTTCTTGGGAGCGGCATCAAAGGAAGAATCAATAGCTTTTATGTCCTGTGTTTGCTGTTTCCTAGGTAAAGTGCCTCTTCACGGGCAGAGCGTTTCTCCCCTCACACCCATTAGCATAAGTGATATCAGATGGGCTGTGGCTTCTTTAAAGTGGCTGAGAATTTACCACTTTTGTGGCTGCCTGCTTAAAAACTAAAAAATTCACTAGTTTAGAATAACACACAACACACTTGTACCCGTGCCTATCACGGATTGCAACTGTTTTGAAATTATCATTGCCAAAAATGTGAAACAGTCTTAAAGAACAGCAACACAGAAGTCAAAATGATGGCGTGTGACGTTATCATTGGAAGTACACTTCCACGGCACGCTGACCACCTTGGGGGACCTCACTGAGACTTTCTGTCATGCGAGCTCCAGGGAAGTGACCTAGAAGCGGCGTTCTCAATAGCCGAGGAATACAGAGGTTGCCGCTGCCCTTCCAGTCCTGTCCATGGGGTTGCTTTCTGTATCAGCTGCTCAGCCTCTCTTCCACACTGGGCCCACTGTACACCCCAGGTTTATGTATCTTGCTCCTCATGGATCCTCCTGGTTGGCCCCTGTCACTTGCCTGTGCTCACAAACCCGACAGTCACACAACTGGTCTCAACCATCAGAAATCGTTTTCTCTTTTGGTAACATTCTTAGTTTCACCTTGCCCCTCACCGTTTAAAGGTTTTTCTCAATTCCAAATGCTTAGGTTGTAACAACCTTCTGCTTACATTTTATTAATTCTTGTACAAATATTTCTAATATGTGCACAAATGAAATTATGTTGGTCATGCAGTTTATGTCTACAATCGTAATGAGCCATGGAGATATTCCAGTTTCTCAAGCAAAATAAATTCCAGCCCAATATTTCCAAAACAGCCTCTTGATTTCCACTGCATTTCTTTGTTTTCCTTCATGCTTTTTTCTTTATTTTAAAGAGCAGAAAACAAAACAATGAAATGGTGCAGAATTTCAAAACAAGATGATTGGAAATTAACAATGGTTATTATATCACATATTGTTATTTTCAAAATAGGTCCGCAGGGTTGGGGAGATAGCTCAACAGAGTAAGTGCTTGCCTGGCAAATGCAAGGTCCTGAGTTCAATCCCCAATACTATAATAATAACAATAATAATAATAATAATAATAATAATAATAATAATGGGTGCTCAGATTACCAAATACAGGTATATAAAATTGATCAAAAAAATATAAGCACAAGTTTATGTTTTTATTTCAATGAATTAACAAATTAGTAGTACAAGTAGCTATCTTGTGCATATCTACATCTTTTTCCCTTTGCCTCTTCTAGTGCATCACTTGTTTAAAACATTGTTTGTATAATCAATATACAATGTTGCGTATGTTTCTTTGCATAAAATGTTTCGTTTTTAAAAATAGGGTTTTTTATACTTATTAAATATTAGCGACATCATAAACCACGTTTGAAGAACCTCATTAAAACCATTTTACCTGCTTTTATAAAGCTACAGTGGAGTATAATATCCTGCCAAATAAATTGTTTGGATTGTTCTTTTTTTTCACTTTAATGGGAAAAAGATAAAATAACAATGAAATAGTTTCAAAACAGGTTAGTAGGACAGTTACAAAAAATAGTTTTAATAAGCCTTGAAATTTTAAAATCTCATTTAGTGTTAAGAATCACCAAGGCCATAAATTCATTTCTGGAAGTCGGCTCTGAAAAGTCATGTGTGCGAGTCCTGTTTCAGAGTGCTGGGGTTATGTATGCTCATAAGTAATACACATAGACACCAAGCATGGCCATGAAACTGCTGGACATGGAGAAACAGCGAAGCCTGCTGTCCTCTGTGCCCCGCCACCTCTTCCCTCAAGCTGTCTAGTCACCAGCACTGTCCACTCCTGCACGTCTGTATCTGAATACTAAGCGCGTGACTCTCTGGGAAGCTGTTGGCACCCTGTGACCTCTCTGCTCTCACAGTCGTCCCTGAGTGCTGCCAGGCCTGTAGTCAGTGTCCTCGGATGCTTGTGCACTGCACCCGACTGTTTTGTCTTTGGATTGCTGAAATTGGAGCTGAAGGGAATATGACTTTTCCATTGGTCTTCAGAAGCACTCTAGAGATGAACTTGGCTGGTTTATGATGATTCTGATATTGTTTAAATGAACAGGATTAAATGAAATATCTTTCCCTGGTCCCATTTTCTTTTCTCATCATTTTATTTCCTCTTCCACAGTCTGTAGTTTTTATAAGAATGGATGTATTATTTCATATTTTCACTGTCAAACCTCACAGTGACTTAACCAACAATCTTTTTTTACAAAAATGAAAATAAGTATGATACTATGTTTAACCTTAAATATTACTTGAAACAAAACATTTAGTTTGCCACTGAAGCTTTTTATACAGTTATTTAAAACCCCTACAGTAGCCGGGCATGGTGGTGCAGGCCTATAATCCCAGCACTCGGGAGGCTGAGGCAGGAGGATTGCTGTGAGTTCCAGACCAGCCTGAGCTACAAAGTGAGCTTAAGGCCAGCCTGAACTGCATAGTGAGACCCTGTTTCAAAAAGACGGAAAAATAAAAATAAAAATAAATAAAATAAAACACCTACAGTTTCCCCAGAGTTATCAATACCTGAATCCTTCCAAGCAAGTATTCCCATGATATACTTCAGGTAGGAAACTTTCAAGTTATTTACATAATGACGATAGTTGATGTGGCTAAAATCTTCTCTCATTTTGCCTGAAGTTCAATTTCCAGATTCTCGTTGCCAGTGTATTAACTCTAGTTGGGCCATTTCCGTTTCTGAATGCCGCAGAAAATCTTCCACTGGAATTGAGTTGCTTCCCATAATTCTTCCGAATTTAAATGTAGACTCTATGCGCTTAGAATATAAATCTAGGCTCTACCAAAACTTCTCTCAGGGGACAATCCATTTCTCTGTTAACATGTATATTCTTTTTCAATACCATTGATACTTTATTATCAGTTTTCATTTATGTCTATAATCATCCATATATGCCAAGAACTACACCCACTCGCTGCACCAGGTAAAAATGCCACTCGATTTATTTCTGCCCCACTAGTAAATGGTCAGATGTGAAGTACTTTTTTTTATCATTATTTAGATTTTTAAAATGTATTTAGTGCATGGTCTGCAGAGTATCACAACACAGATCAGACTCATAGTGATCTTCCTGTTTTCAGCCTCCCAAGCACTGGGATTATAGGTGCAAGCCTCCATACCCAGTTTTAACAGTTGTCTCAGAGTATCTTGGGATGGGTCTGGCACTGCATGCCAGGGATCGAATCCTGGTCTCTGTGGCTGCCTAAGCGGGAACTTTAGTCTGCTGATCTATCTGGCTGACCCTAGGTGTGAAGTATTAAATTTATCTACGGCTAGCTCAGTAATAGGAAGAAAAAGCGCCATTCTTATTTTGTGAGAGGAAGCAATGGAACAAAAAGCAATATGTATGAAGGGAGTTTTACCTAAAAATTGAGCTATGATATCTGACTGGGTCCAGTAACATTGTTCAGAAGAGTCTAGTTTATCAGTGTGTATTTGCAACAATATGGAAATACTCATTACGGGTATTGCGCATGCACCTATGCATCCGGGACCTCACCTGAGGAAGCCGTACTGTAACTCATGCTTCCTGAACTGCCAAAACAGGTAAAAGCGAGGTAAGTCACCTGGCGGATCTGCAGGATTAGGCATGTGCCACAGCTTTCACTTCCGCCCCTGTGCGCAAGCCATGGAAATGCCTGGTGGCTCCAAGGACGAATACAAACGCTGAAAACTGAGGGGGAAATAGGCGAGGCAACAAGTGAAGTACATCCAGAGCGGTGATCCCGAGAGCAAGCCCTTCTGCCCCACCGCCAGCGCTGTGGAAGGTGGGCGGCTCCTCAGCCTTTCTGTGAGCGGGGCTAATCTGCCCGGCTGAGCCGTTCTTCTCTTCAGTTATCTTATTTAATCTCAGCTGCCTTTTTATAAGAAAGGACTGATTTCAGAGCACTGTCCATTGCGCAGTTGTCTCCTGCAGAGGATGAGTATATTGGTACTGATATTAACACAATGCAATTTGCATATAGAGATAGTTTTCTCAAAGTATATCCACAGGCTGAAATTAAAGTAATGCCTTTCAAAGTGCCTGAAAGCCAACAGAATTGCTTTTTCTGTTTGTTTAGCTGTATTTAGTACAGGGTCGTAGTATGTTGATCCTACTCGCAGTGATTCTCCTGCTTTCAGCCTCCCAAGAGCTAGGATTAAAGGTGTAGGTCACCATGCCCAGTCTCAATCATGGTCTCAGCTCCAGAAGCAGGGCTGGCACTCCATACCATATTTTGTTCTTAAGTAAAAGGAAGCAAGACAGCAATCTACGCTTGCAGCCTTTCCCAAGGGACAAAGGTGCTGAGCATTCTTGAGCTCTCACCTGTGCCTGCACACAGAGGTGGCACTGCAATAGAGAAGCTCCTCTGAGTCTGCAAGAAGTGGGCCACTTGCAGTGGGGAGCATGACCATGAAGCCCCCATGGGAATGAAGGTAACAGGTGCGCTGTTGGGGGGAGTCAGACCAGTGGAGCCGGTCCTCAGGAGATGCCTGCTTCCCGTGAACCCTAATTACACTTGAGACAAAATGCCTCAGGCTGCTGCTGCTGCAGACTATGCTCTGTGATGTACTTTTTCCTGCATAATAGATTTAAAAATAAATATCTAAGTTCTCTTCTAACTACAAATAAGTGAAGTTTGAAAAATTTCCGTAGACGTGACTGTATACTTCTATACGTTGTGACTTTATACACAGAAAAGACATTAAGTTTGATATAGAAACTAAGGTCTTTTCTTCTATAAGCTGATTTGCTAGCAGGTCACAAATAACATACATGTACTCTAGAGGTAAGCTAGAGTAGATCAGGAGCCACTGTCAGTCTTTGGAAATGAACCTCCTTAGCGCCTGAGGATTCACCTGATATATTAAAGTTTGCATGTTAACAAAGTGCTATAAGAATATTTGTTTGAAATTTTTAAAACAAGTCTTTTTCATTTTAAAATTAGTAGCACTAATTTTATTGACAAATGTCAAATGACAAAGCGGAATCATTCTGTTGTCACCTCAGCATGAACAGAAAATGTAAGAGATGTCACATTGGCTGTGGACCAATATTTCCATACGTGTGAATATTTCTGGGTCTACTGGGCCCTTTATCCAGACAAAGGATGTAGACTGTGTTAGCCACCTTGTGAGGAAAGGCAATGCTGCTTGTTACTAAAGGACTGCAGAGACTGGGTGGGCAGCCAGGGGAAACTCACCTTGTGAGAGACTCTGCTGCCCGTGAGCTTGGAGATCTTGGGCAGGCAAGGGTAAGCACGTGGGCATCAGGGGAAATGTGGCTCCCAGTGTTAGAAGGCTGAGAAGTGTGGCAAGGAGGGAAACCGGTGCTTGCGACTGGATAGCCAGGTGGATTTGAGATGAAATACAAGTGAAGTGCCTTATAGATTAGAATGAACATCTTAGCTTCTGAATTAGGGCTGTGCTCACATTTGCATTTAGAACCTAAAAGGAAATAGGGAAAGTGTAAGCCTGCGTGAGTTATTATCCAAGCACAAGGTGAGATCCCACTATAAAATTAACTGTGCAGTGGAAGTGAGACATAAACTTTAGAAATAAAGATTTGTTACGTGTTTACAAACCATTCCTCCCCAACATGCAGTTATAAACACTAGTCAGAAGCATATATATATATATATATATATATATATATATATATATATATATATGGTCAATTAAATAAAATTTGATTATTACCACTCAGTTTGCACAATTTAGAGGTACAGAGGGCCCAGAGACAGAATGTGGTGGAACAGTGCCTGCAAGGAGTGAGAGATCATGAGTTCAATCCCCCATGCCAAAATAAGTAAATAAGGGTGTGATGTTAAAATTTTTCACCTATAAAAGTTTTCACTTATAAAAAAGACAGGAACAAGAGAAGCAAATGAATTCTTTCTACAAAAAGAAAAAGCTAGCTATTAATAGTAACCTTGACAAATGTGAGCACCATGGTACTACTCAGAGCCCATTCGTTTGAAACTCAGTTCTCAAATGTTTCTAAAATGACCATCACTCAATAACTGCCCCAACCCCAAGAGGAAGAAACCCTGCCCCTGATTCATGCCTGCTTGCTATGTAAGTCACTTACTCATTTGGTCCTGGATTTAATCAGTTTTACCCGAGCAATGCTGTTTGTAATCTCCTTGGTTGACCACACTTTTGTCCCACTTCATGCCCACCTAAGCAAGTTCCCATGTTCACCACCTTAGACCTGCCTCACCACATGACTTTATAAAAGTCCCTAGAAGAGACAGCTTCCCAGGAACCACCCACTCGCCCCCCCACCCCCGCCTGTCCCTCCCTTGGACAGGACTTTCTTTCCCCCAAGAAATATATACTGCTTATAACAAAAACAAAAATGAGTTGAGAGAAAAGCTTCAGGGTATTGTCAAGGATTAGAACAAAGCTAACTGGTCACAAATAGTTCTAAAGGAGGATTATGCACTTAGGAGGGAAGTGCTTATGAAACACCTTGATTTTGAGATTGAATTTTAGAAATATGTGAATAAGATAAGAAGTAATAAAAATAAATGTGAAACAGTGGTATGGTACTGGTAATGTAATTTTAAGTAAACGAACCAAAGCAAAACAAAATAGGAAATTTTTGCACTGATTTGATCATTTTGTTGCAATCATGGAAATCAACTAGACATCGCCTTCTGCCCTCAATAGCAGAAAGAAAATTAAAGAAGCAAAGCAGAAGAGAGGAGAAGAGAGGAGGGGAGGAAAGGGGAGGGGAGGGGAGGCGAGGCGAGGCGAGGTGAGGTGAGGCGAGGCGAGGAAAGGAAAGACAGAATGGATAAGTCTGGGTATGTAGGGCCGGGAAGGTGGCCAGTTTTGTAGAAAGGGATTGAACTAGGGACTTAGCTGATGTCAGGATTTCACTCTGTCCCAACTTTGTTCTCCAAGTGTATCTCCTTTGCTGCCCATCCTTTGGTACATGAGGGTTCTCTGTGTTTCCAGTTACAACAGTAAAAGTACGACCAGAGCTACCTCTTATTCTACATTTTACAAACCCAACTATTCAACAGAAAGGAAAGTTCCAGGTTGTAGGGGAAGTGTTCTTAATATCAGAATCACATTGTTATTCTGGTCACATCCAATACAACTTTCTTCTCTCTCAACCTTCTCGGTCTTCTCACGTATAGAGAAATTGAATGAATCATAAAGTAATGGATTTGATTTGAATCAAATCCTGACAAATATCTCTCCATTCCTAAGATAATTCATGTGATGTCTGTGGTTTATGTAACACTTTCCATTTTTCTTCTAAAGTTTGTTTTGACTAGATATCTAGATATCTAGTGCAGTTTAATGGAAAAGGTAGATTTAGAATGCCAGTGTCACCTAATGAGGTCAAAGAGTCATGTGAGAAACTTCTAGTCTGTGGCCTTTGACTTTATGTAGTTTATTTTTTTATAATGTATTTAGTTCAGGGTCTACAGGGTCTCACTACACAGATTGGCCTCATAGTGATCCTCCTGTTTTCAGCCTTATAAGTGCTGAAATTACAGCCACAACACATCTCTCACTCTTGTCTCAGCACACCCCTGGGGGCTGGACCAGCACTGTAAGTTGAAGATTGAACCCTGGTCTAGAGGAGCTTTAATCTGCTGAGCTATGAGGCCACGCCCTTAGGTAATTCAATTTTTAAGAATATGAAATGTAGATAGCATAGATTGGTTCTTGAAGAAGCAACATTCTAAAAGATCTACAAAAAAAACTAGAATAGCTAAATAGCATGGGTTCACAGCATACAAGGTTAACATGTAAATGTTACTTTACGGTATAGTAGCAACAAAGAACTGGAAATGTAAGAGAAGTTATATCATTTACTATAGCATTAAAATAATGGATTTAAAAATAATTCTTAGAAAATATCTACAGCATCTTATGGGGAGTAATATCAAGCATTGATGAAAAAATCAAACAGCTGTAAATAAATGGGAAGGTATTAGGTTAATATTCTCTATTTTTGTTAAAATAGCAGTCTTTCCTAGCTTGATCAATAATTTCAGCGGAATCCCAAGCAGAGCTCTTGGTGAGCTGCTGTGTTAAGGTCAGCTTGCACAATTCATGCAGAGTCAAAGATCTAAAGTAGCTCATGCAATACTGAAACAGAATCAAGTCCTTTAATAAATACTCACTGTTCAAGACTGAGTGATATGGGTGAAAGAATAAACATAGAAATGGAACAAAATATATCGCTCAGAAAAAGATGCTCACAGGTGAGTTGAGTGACAAATATAGGGTGAAAATTTTGGTGAAGATAAAAGGGTTTTCAACAACACTATTCCTAAAACTATTATATCCCTATTTATAAATGAATAATCTTAGACATAAACTTTGTACATGTTACAAAAATGAACCAAAAACTATAAAACATAGGAGAAAGTAGCCATCAGAAAAATGACAAATACACTGGATCATCCATTCAGAGAAATACTATTATCCATCTATTCCATCTATACAAAGGGACAAACTATCCCTTCATACAAACACATGAATCAATCTCATATGAATAATTTTATTGACAAAATCATCCTGAAAATCTTATGTATTGTATAATCTTATTTATATGACATTTGAATGAGGAAAAATTATAGATGCATGAGTATATCAGTAGTTGCCAAGGATTTGGAGAGAGATAAGAGTTGAACTGGTAGAGAGGAGGGGGATGTTTTAGGGCATTTTGTATAATACTTTAATGTTGACTATATGTAATTAAGCATCTGTAAAAATGCATAGCATGTTATACCACATAGAATTAATCATGACATATGCAATTTAAGAATGGCATTGGGAAGGCCACAAATCTGAAGTACTACACATGTATTAAATAGAAAACTGAATATACTAAATAACCCCACTGAAAGTGGTGAGGGCTGTCTCACCACCTTCTCTAGGTGCTAGGACAAATTAGAAAGGTTTATTTAGCTCAGTTTGCAGAGGTTTCTGTCTGTACTCAGCTGGCTCTAAGGCAGACTGGCACATGGCAAGAGGGCAGAAGCTCGTGGCAGCAGTGAACAGCAAGAGCAAATCAGAGGAACAGCAGTAACAGTGGCAACAGAGAGCAAGTCTGTCTACCTCATGTAGCATGTAGGCTGTGCACCCCAGGCTGGGTGTAGCACTCGCACCCTAATCCCAGCACTAGGTCACGAATAAATTACAAAGTCTAGAAGTCCACCTCACGGCATGAGGCTTTGGCGAGGACAATGAGAGATGAACTGTAATAAGGACAAAAGTTTTGATTAAAGAAAAATTGTAAAACTGTACATTAGTGAAGATTGCAAGCTAAAGCACAACTAACTGCAGATACGAATTATATTTTGGTTGATATGCTGATTAACCCCAAGGAAATTATTTAAAATTCTGACAATGCTACATATCTAAGCAAGTAGGCATGTATAAATTGTCAAGGGATAATAGGAACTGGAGAAAGTTTGAATAATTCTGAAGATCATGGATTAGATTTGGAGGCGTTAATGTGACAGATTTAATGCAAACACTGAACGATGGCCTTAGAAATATTTATGGGCCTGTGCACAAACCCACGCTGGCATGTGGTCATGTATTCCCTTGTGCTGGTAAATAGAGGAGCCTAGAAGCAAGGGTTCTGGGAAGTCATGAGCACACCAGAGCCTCCAAAAAGTTCCTTAAGCTTCTGGAGAAGTGACCACTTCTGGCAATGAGGCAGGGAATGTCTGAGAGCAATGCAGGGCACCCGAGAGAGCCAACACACGATGAAATGCTTGCAACCCGATGCCTACTGATTAGAGCAGTGCAACCGATCTGCAATTGATTAACACCTCCTGTGGTTGACACGTGGTGTTGGATTGAGAGGTCTAGAAACTGAACTAAGTACCTCCGCAACTCTATGTCCCAGGTGCAGAGGACCTGCCCCTGCCTCTAGGGTGCTGTTCATGATGTCAACCTGAGAAGTCGAGAAGGTTAAAGACTCAGCACTAGCCAAGGTCAGTGCAACTGGTAGGATGACTCAACAGCTGACCTACTTAATTTGACTTTTTAGCAGGTACCCTTACTCTGTGTGATGTTTTGGTTTTTCCTTCATTTTAACTTGGCTATCTGTGTGTGTTGTTTTGTTTTGCCTTGCTTGGCTTGGCTTGGCTTGGCTTTCCTCACTTTGGTTTGGTTATGTCTTTTTGAGGCAGGGTTTCACTATGCAGCTCAGGTTGGTCTTGAACTCACTTTGTAGCCCAGGTTGACCTGGAACTTTCAGTGATCCTCCTGCCTCAGTATCCTGAGTGCTGGGATTATTGGTGTGCACTAACACACCTGGATATATATCCAGGCCCTAGTGCTTGCCAGGCAAGTGCTTATTCTACTGAGGCATCTCCCTGCCTTCCCCTCTCTCTTATATATTTATAAATATATAAATAAATGTATATACTTAAATTTTGTATTAATAGGTGTTTGACTGCAAATGTCATGATCACATTTCTTCTTGGGAGTTGGTTGAACACTAATTTGAAATTTTTAAGAATCCTGTGTTATAGAGAAAGCTAAATGCAAACAGAGATGATGCTTGTAAATGAGGATGCAGATGCAGAACACTTAAAAGACAGCATGCACTGTTCCAGGTGCGCAGAAATGTAAATTAACCCCAGTACACTGTTGCTCCAACAAGTGTTGTCAAAACCTTTAGACAGTGAGCCTCAAAGAGAGACCTTTACTTTGTTCTACATAGACCTAACTAAAAGTGATTCAGAATGCCTGGCTTGCAGTGGATCTGAATAACAACTATTGAGTTGTTCTGAATCTATGAATGAACCAAAGGTCTATCTTTCTATTAATATTTTTGTGTTTATATCTGTTTTGGACTCTGTGAAAGTAGGCATTTTATTATTCCAATCACCATTTTCCTTTCTTCCATTATGCCCCAGTAAAGACACTAATACCTTAGCTTCCAGTTTCTTACCAAATACATTCTTTTTTTTCTTCGTATTTTAGGGAAGAGTCTGCAGAGTGTTCAGTGTCTCACTACTAGATCGAACTCATAGTGATCCACCTGTTTACAGCCTCCCAAGGGCTGGGATTACACGTGCGCGCCACCATGCCCAGGCTCAATTGTCATCTGAGCGTGCCCTGGAGGTGGAGCTGGCATGGCAGGCCCAGGAATCAATCCCTGGCCCCTAAGACTTCTTGTAGATGCTTTAATCCACTGAGCTATTTGGCCAGTCCTCTAATACATTCCTAAATTTGTGAGTAATATGTAAAGGAATAGGATACTTAAAAATTAGATAATAAAAGCAAACATGTTTAACTCCTCTCCCTTCTAACACCTTGCCAAAAGTACTCTATATAGAAATTTGATAGATGAATGGGGGAAATATCAGTACACTACAGCCCCTACAGCTTTCCAGGGGAAAATCACCAGTGCTGCCCTAGGGAATCCGAAGCCCTCAGTTTTCAGCAGGACCTTAGGGTAAATCCAGGAAACCCTCAGCCATCACAGGCTCAAAGCATGGGAGAGGGTGCTTGGCACACTGTGTATGCTGCCCCGGGACATGCCCCTTTGAGCTGACAGTGGATGTCGAGTGCCCCGTGGTGCCCGGGAAGGTCACACCTCCTCTCTTGTGCAGAAGCCTGAGTCAGCCCCTCTCAGTGTCACCAGTGTCCCCTGGAGAAGCTCAGGTTCTGCAGCATCAAGTCACATCCTGCCAGTGACCTCAAAATGAGGCACCAAGCAGTGTGCCTGCCTACCAGGGAAACACCTTGATAAAGGCAGAAGTAGAACAGCTGTTGAGTAACATGAGGAACTTTCAAGGAGAAAAATGTAAGGTAAGAAAAGAGCAGTGCAAAACTAAGATGCTGTTTCCAAATACAAATGCTCTATAGATAAACCAATAAATAGCAGTCATATCCTAAAAAGAAATGGTGGTCTTTAAAATGAAATTTTTAAAAATTACCTAATGCTTAACAAAACCATAACTTCTATTTAGATAATAGATAAAAATATCAGAGCCTTCAACAACACCAACACTGCACGTGCTACTGTTCTAAGAAGAGAATTTAAGGGCTGGACATGGTGTTGCACACCTGCAATCCCAGCACTCGGAAGGCTGAGGCAGCAGGGTCCTGTGAGTTTGAAATGAGTCTGGGCTACAAAATGAGCTCAAAGCTGGCCTGAGCTGCGCAGGGAGACTTTCATGAAACAGGTAAGATACCCTGGTACAATGGCAACTACCTCTACTACTGGTACTACCACCAACACTACTACCACTGCCACCATGGCTTCCAGTTACCACTACCAACACCACCACTATCCTACTACTGTTAATAATAATAATAAATTAAAGGAAGGACTATTCCCGGAGTAGGAATGCTGGATCACCTAAGGGAAATATATTAATTATCTTATTAAGGGTTAATGAAAGGCAAAAATGAAAGACACTTACTTAGCTTTTACATAGAGAGATCCTGATAACATTTCTATATTCTTCAAATAAAGAGGTAATTTTTAAATTTCCAAACACAAAACGGAGGTCTTTTTTTTTAAGGGAAGGATCTACAAGGTGTTCAGGGTCTCACTACTAGATTGGACTCATAGTGATCCGCCTGCTTACAGCCTCCCAGGATCTGGGATTACAGGCCTGTGCCACCACGCTCAGTCTCAATTGCTGTCTCAGAGTACCCTGGAGGTGGGGCTGGCACAGCAGGCCCAGGGATCGAACCCCTGGCCCCTGCACCTGCTTGCAGGCACTTCAATTAACTGCACTATTTGGGAGGCCATGAAAATGGAGATCTTAATAAGAAACATTTATAGCAATGTTGGATTTCTCTTGTATAATAGTGAAAACCTTATATTCCCTGAGAACACAGGGAAAAATGTTATGGAAACAGGGAAAGATGCCTGGAGGATGGAACTAAATATCTATCAGGGCATCACTGAATGGAAAATAGAATGATGCCTCTTATGTTAGTAGGACGAGATGGTAAGTAGACATTTTAGTGCACCAGGAAACATGGTTCTAGTTTATATTTTGGTAACAGTAGGACAATAACACACAATAAACAAAATAAAGCTTCAATGTTAACAATAAAATCATGAAAGCTACTGTAAATATAGTGGGAAAGTCAAGTAGTTGAATTACCTATGTTTAAGAATTTGCCATGCTGAGAGCTGAGCATGGTGATGCATACCTGCAAGCCCAGCACTCTGGAGGCTGAGGCAGGAGGGAGGGTCCTTGTGAGTTTGGACCAATCTGGGCTTCAAACTGCACTTAAGGCCTTTCTGAGCTACATAGCAAGACTCTATCTCCAAAAGATTTTTTTCTAAATTGCTGTACCAAGCATACAAAGATAAACACAGGTCCCCAAAATGTTTAGTGATGTAATAAAAGTTAATATACAGTTATACAGGGAGATGTATATTTATGTATATGCATGTATACGTATGTATTTGTATACACGTCCAACATATAATCATACTAGAAGTGTGTTATATCCTTCTAACATGGAATACTTTTGAAAATAAACCTTCCGTTTATTCATATATGTACAAAATAATGGATACTTTTCATTTCAAACTAATTACATTAAAATACAGTTAGAAATCAGCCCTGAAAAGACAGCCAAGTGATTTCAACTTTTTGGAAACTAAGTAAGTTGCTTTACCAATAAACTATGCTATCAAATCCGGTGGAAACTGTCACAGATCAACCTCTTACATCAAGATAATCCAAATCCGGGTACAAGTTGCTAACAGTTAGCAAAAGCAAAATTCTCAGGGGTTAAATTAAATTCACTATCAGAGTTGAATATGATGGAAATTTCACTGGTGAAAAAATCATCAGTGAAAGAAGGAATACCAAGATCCTTGTAGGAAGCATTCAATGTATGAAACAGAATTTTGTTCAAAGCATTTTTCTTTGTATAGAATAATAGGCAATCATTCTGCCCAGCGTTCCCCCACCAATCATTTCACCAGATGAATGGTAGAGCAACAATTCATGCAATTCGTTACACAAAAAGTAGAATTCGCAAACACAATAGTCATTCACCTCTCTTTGAATCACAATAGATGTTCTCTAGGGCAAATAAATTAGTAATTCTTTGCACGAACAAAAATCTCTAGTATTACTAACGGGCCAGAACAGTGAGATAGTGAAAACAGAGAAGCTAGAATGTTGATGACAAAGATAAAGGGAGAGGGCCCCAGTATACTCTTCTATTTTCTCCTCTCTGCCAGATTTCACCTCTGCACTCATCCATATCAGGAGTTACTATGGCAGGAACAGAATTTATGCCCGAATCGCCTGAGAGTATTACTCTTAACTTTACTTCTGTAGGTTTTACCATTTCAATCGTTTCATTTATTGGAAATATTTTTGCATCCTGCTGAGGCTTTGCATATTACAAACTACATACCAAATGCACACACATTTTGAACTCAAGAAAACTAGGAATTCACATAAAAGAAATTAAAATTACTCACAAAATCTCCTATCAGAGTAAGTTTATAATATCTATCTATACTTTTAGTTCAGTGGCTTTAAGATCTTTATCAAATTTTTTAAATCTTACAAATTTTTTGTTCTTTAATTGACAAAATAATTATATATTATATAATCTTCTTTAAATTATTTACTTGAACCCATATGTGTATGAGGATATATATTATATTATCAAATATTAATATACAATTAAATATATATTAAGCACACATACACACACATATACACATATTACAAAGTTGTGTGAAGCCTAAAGAACTGTAATATAATACATTTGAAGGCTGAAGGGCTGGGGAGACAGCGCCTGCCTGGCAAGCATAAGGTCCTGAGTTCAATCCCTGGTACCACAAAATAAATAAATAAATATTAATGACAATAATAAAACATACATTTGAGATACTCAAAGAGAAACTTTTAGATGAAGGAACATGGCTGGTTTGTACAACTCTCAAGATCTGGGGTATGAGTGGGGCTGTTCGGCTACTTTCCGGGAACTCGCTGCACTTCAGCAGTCACTTCTATTCAACCAGGTTTAGCCATGGATAGAGATTTAAGAAAATCAATGAGATTACCTGAAGGGATGAAGCCCCAGCGTGTTACTGTATCTAGCTGGAGCTTTCATTTCATTTACATTACTTTTCTGTCCAAGTGACTGCTGCGTGTGGAATCCTCAGTGTTTTCCTCAACCAAATGGGGATAAACAAGCTATTGACCTACTTACTGGGCACAATATGCAAGCAAGACTGTCCGTGCTGCTAAATAAAATTACACATTCAGAAAATTGGCTGTTTTAACGTCCTTTAATATTTCAATTAGAAAGAAAACACTCAAGAATTTTATGAGCCAACTCAGGGACGTGAAGTGTAGAGAAACAGTAAAAGGAAGGACAGCAAGTTGTTTGCTTTTCTCTCCGGCTGTTCGCCACCCTGGTACTTTAAGTCATGAACAAACGCTGATAATTTCTTCCACTATTATCACATTTTTCTCTATTTATTTGAATGAATGCAACATAACTGAGTTTATTTCTCATATTTCTAGTACCTTGGTGATTTGGAAAAAATACATTGTGAAAAAAATTTTTGAGGGTCTGCCCAATAGCTCAGTGGACTAAAGTGTCTGCTTAGGCACGCACAGAGACCAGGGTTTGATCCCGGCTTGTGGTGCCAGCTTCGCCCCTGGGTGCACTGAGCTACGACTGAGACTGGCCACGGTGGCACATGTCTGTAATCCCAGTTCTTGGGAGGCTGAAAACAGGAAGATCACTACGAGTCTGATCTGTGTAGTGAGACCCTGTAGACCCTGTACTAAATACAAAAAAAGCATCTTTTTGTCTTAAGATGGCCTACCCAAGTTAGTGACACGACAGAAGGGAGGGACACAGAGTGGGCCAGTGCAGGATGAGCCAGGAGACAGTCTTCTCACTTGAGGACTGTGTCAGCTACCTCCATGATAACTGAAAGCTCCTTAAACTTTAGATATGGGTAAATAAGTGCACCTACAAGAGGAAAAAGGCATTTAAAAGAAGCTTATTTGCTTCCACAAAGTACAGTAAACTAAAATAAGAGATGTAACTGTACCCAAGCTTAAAATCAATTTCTAATAATACATTACAAAGCAGTAGTCCCTGTGGCTTGACCGTGTGAGAAAAACTCATCTTCTTCCAGCTCTCATTTCTATCACCTAATTTAATGCCATGGTGTCCTTGGACAACTCCCACAGTACTCTGCGTCTCACTGTCCTCATCTCTACAATGAAGCTCATTTTACATCGTGAGTTATTATTTCAGACTGATAGACACCAGGAAGAGCACCAAGCACAGCATCTGGAGGACAGCTTGGGGCTACAGTCTGCTTCCCCTCTGTCTAGCCTTCCCCTCTGACACAACACACTCAGAACTTCCTTTTCCACTGCTAGTGGGAATGTAGACTGGTACAACCATTGCAGAGATCCGTGTGGAGACTTCTCAAAAGACTAGGACTGGAAATCCCATTCAAGCCAGCTATCCCCCTACTGGGAATTTTCTCAGAGGAACTGAAAACATTATAACATAGTGATATATGTGTACCTATGTTTATAGAAGCACAATTTGTGATAGCAAAATCTTGGAAACAACCAAGATGTCCATCACATAAGGAATGGTTGAAAAAGATGTGGTCTTTCTATATAATGGAGTATTACTTAGCTGTAAAGAATGATAAACTTGAAGCATTTATACTGAAGTGGATTCCACTTGAACATATATTCATAAGTGAAATAAACCAGACACACATGTGTAAATAATCATATAGTCTCCCTAGTATAAGAAGCGAAAATCAGAAATACAAATGGAAACATACAACAATAACTAAAAACAATTGAGTCAGATAAGGCAAAGTGAATGGCATATGCTGCAGGATACTAATCAGCTTTTCTTCTGGATGGTTAACAACCTATTCCACAGATCAAAATTGGAGAAATAGAAAAGCCACAAGGCCATCCAACATTTTGGCTCTAGCCTTTCAAGGTCAGTGAAGATTCAGGACATAGATGAACCTGTACTGTAACATCATGAAACTCAGTTGTGCCCCAAATTTTCTGAACAAGGAGATTATGGAGCCACAGAGGAAAGAGACTGATGATGTATAGTGTGTGGGGGGAGATTCACATGGAAAGAAACCTTTCTCTCAGGCTCTCATAGAGAGCAAACTGCTCAGGCATTGGCAGTGACTCATCCACATGGATGATACAGACAAAGAATCTGTAGAGTGAGGTACAAGATTACAAGATAAACCCTAAGGGGACTTCACTGACTTCATCAAAAGCAAAAGCTACATGTTTTGGTATATATGTCTTGCTCTATGTCGGTCTTAACCATCCCGCAGAAAACTGTAAAAATGAGATATATAACATGGGGCCATAATAATAAGTTGAGCTGTAAATGGCTATAGTCAACAACTTCTTTAGATAACTCTATTAATGTCAAATGCTAGACTGTGTTGGATTGTGTCACCAAGTTCAGGCACCTAAATTGGTTTTATGACAATGGAGTGTCCATCTTTGATAATTCTAGACAAAAGAAAGGGAGGATACAAAGGAAGAATCATGATGTGTACGTATAAACAATACAGTTAAGATTAAATATGCCATGCTTCTGCATAATTCTATGAGAAGCAAGATTTGCACTAATAGTGGTTCGACAAGTTATTATGTTGGCTTTTAGTATACTATGGACAGACACTGGGGAGATAGCAAGGTAGAGGGTGCCAATTGTTGGATCTGTGATATAAATCAGCTGTAGAGAAATAAGATATGTATATAGCTGCACTCTCTTAATTCACTAATTAGAGACATCTGCTATAATAATGCCTGTAGGTATAATATCATGTATGCACCTTGTACGATATTGAAACTTTATGAAAACATTTTGCAATGTATTGATTTGTCAAATCTGTCTTGTTAATTTGTCTTGAAACTGTCTCATTGCTATTTGTTCTTCAATAAAAATAATAATATTAAAAGAAGTTTAAAAAGAAGAAAAACTAAACTATAGTGTTAGTGAAGTAGCAGTAAATATCATAGAAATGGGGTTACTGTGATAAGTGGGGGGCTCTGAATGCAGAAGTAAGATACTTCTGCACAGTTGTTTTTCTTGACATGTATTGGTGGCTTTATGGCTGTGCTCCTCATGCTATCATAAGTTAATCTCACGCACCCAAGCTGGTGACAAGGTCTGCTACTGAGATGTCAGAGTGAGTCCCTGCCTTGCCACTACCCTTAGGCATAAAGCCCTCTTCAAAAAAAGAAACTATCTTTCTCCTTGGGCAGACCACACCCATTGGATGAAAGGAACAAGAACACAAAACTCCAACCCCTTGATCTCCCGATGGAGCAATGCTAAGGCCATCTCGGGTCCAGCTGCTTTCTCTTAATTCAGTAAGAAGAAGGATTTGTACTAATAGGGTTTGAACAGGATATCATGTCTGCATCTTGTGCTATGAATGATTACTACAAAGACAACAATAGGCCATGTATTAATTATTGTACCTCTCCTACCAACCTGTTTTGAAACTGTCTCATGGCAATCTTTTTCTCAATAAAATTAATTTTAAAAAAAGGAATTTTGAAGAAAAAAATTATGCTGACAGTATTTTTTGACATGGTATGATGAAAATATTACTCACATTCATCACCTTTCCATCAACAGGGAAAAGTACTTGAACTCCCTAATTTATGGAGAAGTTTAATTTGGCTCTCAGCTTCATGGGATCAGTGTGTGATGAGAATTCTCCAAGGCAGAAAGGGAAGGGCTTGGTGGGCAGAGCAGCTTCACCCAAAGATAGCCAGGAAGCAGAAAGAAGAGACAGACTGGAGACCGATGTGCGTCCTCCCAGGCTACTTACTCAGTGCCCACCTCTCCCAGCAGACTGGACAGTTTCAGTTCTGAGCTCTTCAGTGTCTCAATCCATGAAGGGAGCAGAGTGATCCCCAGTTCAGTGATGGGCCACAAGACCTGCCTTTCACCCATGAGATTTTTGAGAAAATTTTAGATCTAAGAATAAAACCTTTTTAGCTCCCCACCTTCTTCTTCAGGAACTCACAATAAAGTCAGAAGAAAACATCAGGCAAACGCATGGCTGAGCGGCAGTCTTCCACACATCTGTGACCAGTGACTGTCACAGGGAAGACCTGAGAAACCCTAATGCCCAAAGGAGACTACAGCATCAGGAAGGAAAAAGGGGACACAGAAAACTGTATAAGAGACCAGAATGGAAAATATGCTAGGTAAAAACTAGGAGTAAATGAATAAATATGCATTTAATTAATAATTATTAATATTGGTTCATTAACTTCAAAAGTTATAACATTACAATAAGATATTAATAAAAGGGTAAACTGAGTGTTGGGTATGAGAATTCATACTCTATTATTATTGCATACACCTAGCACTAGCCTAAAATGTGAAATTAATTTTAAAAAGGAATAATTTACTTAATACATTTATAGGGCCAGGGAGCTGGCTCAGTAGAATGAGCGCTTCCCTGGCAAGTACAAAGACCTGAGTTCAGTCCTCAGTTCTGCCAAAAAAAAAAAAAAATACATTTAAGATCTTATCCAGACTTTTTGCCCTACTTATGCCTTGATATTTCACTTGCTATGAAAAGTAAACATATCCAAACATCAATTTCTGTCACTAAAACATTGAAACACAGAAACAAAATGTAATGCTCCACTTCCCTGGGGAGACTTTACACTTTAGCCATATTTGAATTGAAAATGTATTTATCTGAGTTTGTCCTTCTGGAAGTATATCTAGAAAATAAATTCCCCAAGATGAAACTACTATGCAAGAGTAAACGCATTTGATTTTGTCAGCTCCTGCCACACTGTCTCCTGGTGTGCGGCCAAGGCCCACTGCCGACCAGAGAGGACAGCAGGCAACAGCTTGATGTCCAGAACCCATCCATGGGCTGGCAGGATTGTGTCCTGGGAATGAGGAGTGCAGTATGTACATGCAGTTTACTGCCCATTTCTTTGATTTTACACAAGGGAGGATCATCTAATGTGGGTAGATTAAGTTCACTGCATTTCTCTCCGTGTGTGTGTGTGTGTGTATGTGTGTGTGTGTGTGTGTGTGTGTGTGTGTGTATGTGTGTGTGTGTGTGTGCATTTAGGGCAGGGTCTATAGTACGTTCAGGGTCTCACTGCGTAAATCAGATTCACAGTGATCTGCCTGTTTATAGCCTCCCAAGTATTGGGATTGCAGGCACGTGCCATCATGCCTAGTCTCAATTGCTGTCTCAGTGAACTCGGGAGGCGAGGACAGCCTGGCAAGCCTGGGGATCAAACTCCCAACTCCTGCATCTGGCTATGCAGGCACTTTAATCCTGAGTTAGTCAGCCGGCGTGTCGACTGCGTATTTAGACCCTCCCTAATCACTTAATTCCCCTATTTATCAAGAAAATTATTGCTTTTATCTTCATTAATATTTGGAAGCTCATTGAACATTAAAAAATTGGCTTTTTGATAAAATTTCAATTAATTATGATTGCACAAAAAGTAACCAGGGCACAGTTCATTTTTGACGTTAGCTAAGTAAATCCCTGTATGTTTTCCCTCTTGGAATCAGAATCCTAAGTGGTCGGGATTCCTAACTAAATGATTAGTTTAGAATGATTTCCCACAAGAATTGCACTGCTTTTCCAAATCAGGTAGCCATATTATCATTATTAATACGTTGACTAGTTGGACTTTACCCTCAAAACACATAATCACGAAAGAAGTTTAGATGCTTTAATTGAATGCTTAAATTTTTTAAAAAACTCTATCATTTGCCTCTAACACCGCAGAACACATGGCCCCACACATTTCATAGCCTTCACTTCATTTAATTGTTAATTGAATGCTGGGCATTTTGTTTCATGAGTTTCTATGTGGTTCTAAGGAGATTTATGTCCAATACTGTACAATATTGGCTTTTACTTGTACAACTGTAAGATTTTATTTTTGTCTTTGAAATACATGAGCTATAACATAACATTTCTTGGTGTTAAGTATGTTTCTAAGGTATTCGTATGTCCTTTGATGAATAACTTTGTTTTTTAGTCAGAGAAATATCATACTGTTCATGTTTTCCACATCACATGGAACACCAACAATGTTCCCTGTTATCTTCAGCTCTACTTTTCCATATTAATCAGGATCTCTAGAATTATTTGACTGTTTACATGCAACAGTGTTTTGTGTGTGAAACTTGTTTATGTCTGTCCTTTAAATCTTTGTTGATTTCCTAGTGACTTCTAAAATTTTCTTTTTTTATTTTAATACTGCTTCCCATGGTTATTTTCTTATTTTCATTGGTTTATTGATCTCATTTATCCCATTTTTTTAAAACATAGCATTTCTAACAAGTCAGCCAACAATGGTGGTCTGAAAAATGACTGATGTTGGCAAACAAGCAGAATTCCAAATGTCACTTTCACTTTGTGTCATATGGGCACACCTTTTAATCAGAAGTCAGATTTTTACATGATTTCTTTGCAGTGTAATGTACAGAGCACTGATTAAAGAACTCTTGTATAATATCATTAGTCTTGATGGTATGAAACTGTCTTGGACTAAATAATATTGCACACCTTAAACTCTTCCAAAATGAAAATACTCTAAAAAGGTAATATATTAAGCAATCAACAAGTTATCATTTAATTGGCAGAGATTAAACCAGTACAGTATCGTGACCTGCCTGAAATTGTAGATGAGAAGCTTTTGGAAGAATTTGGATGCAGCTGTGTGTTGTTTGGCCAGCTAAGAAGCGTTTGTGCAAAATTTGAATTTTAAATAATGTTTGTTTTTCTCCACACACAGTAGCCATTATTTTTGTTTTCCAGATTGTTCATGCTATCTCAGACCATGTCCTTTTGTTCCTCTGTAGCTTCTGATTTTGTGATCTCCATCAAAGCACCAGTCTGGATATGGAAGAAGACACTGCACCACCCGCAGGTCAGTGTGCTCTGCACCTCAGAAGGCAGTGTGGGTGGCTACTGTTAGGGCTCCTTTCTAGATTCTGCTGCACACTGTATTCTGTATAGTGGCTTTGAACCCAAGTTACAGCCATCCCTTCTTCTAAACTTTGGTTCTATCCACCCTTCCCTATATTTCCATTAGATATTTATATAATTTCCACAGTTCCATTCTCAAACTGCCTGTTGTCTTCCATTCTCTATTTCACTGAGAGACCTAGCATGGCTCTGCCATGCTGACTTCACAAATCTCCAGCACATGAGGCTAGTCCTAGGCAAAGTGAGTGCTTCATGTTTTACTTTTAATTTGGGGGTAATTTAAGATTGAAAAGGAATCACAGAAGTCTAAATGTTGCATCCAGAAATCTCATATATGGTAGCATCACACACAGCCATAATTCATTGTCAATACCTGAAAACTGTTGTTCATACAATGCTGTTAGCAAAACTAGTGTATCTTCTTCAGTATGCTAAGATGGAAGACTACATTGATTAGCTGTTTAGTATTTACCCATAGTAACATGCCTGTTATACATTCCACTTGACCATGGTGCATTATTCCTTTTTTAAATGTATTTGGTACAGGGTCTCACTGTGAAGCCCAGATTCACAGTGATCCTCCGGTTTTCTGCCTCCCTAGTGCTGGGATTATAGGCGTGCTCCACCATAGTCTTGGTATCTGGCTCAGCAAGCCCAGGGGTGGACCCCACAAGGCACATGCTTCAAGAGATGGAACCCTATACTTGCCTAAGCAGGCACTTAGTCCACTGAGCTATCTCACCAAACCTATCAATAAGTTTTTGATAAGTAGCTATACATGTTACATATGACAAACATGATAGAAGTTACAATGAATGTCTATATTCACAATAAAAGTAGAACTATAGCTCTCTTTTCTCTTTACAAACTCTGTATAATTTTGTCCCTAGTATAATGCTGACTTTATAACATGAATTGGAAAGGGAAGCCTATTTTCTGGCAGATTGTGAAAATTTACTGTTATTTGTCTTTTAAATGTTTGTATAATTTATAGGAAAGCCAGCTAGGCCTAGAAAATTACTTTTGAGACGGTCTTAAAGTTTCAATTTCTGTAATAGTCCTAAATCCATTCAAGCTTTTTACTTATCTGTGAGAAAATGAGTCACACATCTGTAGTTTCCATTTGCATCCCAGGAAACAGAGGTCCGAACGACTGTCTTGCATGTGTTTTACTTATATAGGATTGTTATGATAAATCCATCGAGTACGTGCTAAGCTCTGTGAACAGCTACCTTGATAATTCAGTGTCTGTGCTACTCAGAGAACACTCAAGGAAGCGCAGGAGGAGAATCCCCCAAGGAGATGAGAGCTGCTGCTGCTGGCCTGGTAGAAGATCAGAATAAGAGGATGAATGAGAGGACAAGTGACATGGACAGACCAGGGGATACGGGATGTCCTACTTGCTTAGCCATCGCCAACTTCATTCTAATTTGCTACAGAACTTTGGAAGACTTGTAAAGGAAAAAACTAAACTATGGAATTTATCTGCTAAAAATGTTGCGAGTAGCTACTGCAGTGTAAATAGATTATAGAGTGAAAGAAGGAAGCAGAGGAGGCCGGAGAATGGAATTTTACAGTATCATTGTGTAGCATCAATAATTCTTTTCATTTTTTAGGGAAGGATCTACAGGGTATTCAGGGTCTCACTACTAGATCAGACTTACAGTGATCCACCTGTTTATAGTCTCCCAAGAGCTGGGATTTCAGGTGTGTACCACCACGCCCCATCTCAGTTGCTTCTGAGTGCACCCCAGGGGTGGGGTCGCACAATGGGCCCTGGGCTCGAACTTCCAACCCCTGTGCCTGCTTGCAGAATAATTCTTATTAATGAATATTATAAAATATGTAACCTCAATTCTTTTTGGATATTTATTCTATCCTAAGATTAGAGGTATTATATTAAATATAATGAATTTGGTTTAACTATACATTCAAATACGAACATTATTATCTAAAAATATTCTTCAATTAAAGTGAATCTCAAGTCTCAGAACTGCAATTTTAAGCCTAAATTTCACATATCTTAATAAATTGTACAATGTGTAATCCGACAAGTAGCATGTTTTTGAAACTTAAGAATTTAAATAGATTCCATTAACTTATTTCACAACATCATTGTGTCACGTGGGCATGTCTTTCACCCAATTAGAAACTGACATTAAACCATGTATTTTAAATCTTCCCAAATATGCTGTTCAGAGAAAGTACATTACTGATTATTTTAAGTCCATGTACTACTTTGGTATTTAAGATTACAGAAGGAAGAATGACATCTCACATAATTACTCATAAAGACTCTCGAAGTTAACTAGCTCAATATGTTCATATTTAATGCTATATAATTTCTAAAGGAAAAAAAATTTCTAAAGCAAAAGAATGGGGAGTAATTTTCCATGAATGTCAGTTCTTTAAATACATGAATAAACTCAAATGTATCATAGAAGTGGTTCTATATAGAAAGACTAAATCCTCAAAGATGTTCTATTTTTGTGTGAAAAAAAGAGGTCTATGACCTGGCTTATTTTTTAAAAGAATGGTTTAGATTTTGGCTGATAGAAGCATAGTCAAGGACAGCTATTATAAAATCAGGCTATTTAGTTATCGAATTATAAATGCATGGGAGATCTGGTAACAATCTGGAAATAATTTTGGAGGTAAAATCACCATGCTTTTCTGGTGTACTGTACATGAGGAGTAAAACACAAATCAAAACTGACTAAAAAGGGGATTTTTCCCCCTAAGAGACAGAAGATCAGAGACAGGTTTTACTGAGATTATGGGAGACACAAGAGATGTAGGAAGACTGAGAATTGTGTTTTGAAAAAGTTCTGGGAGATTTCCCTCCGATATGGGATCCTGGCTCCCAAGTAGGCAGTTAGGTAACCACGGCAGGAATAGCATAGTGTTCTGTGTTGGGAACAGAAAGCCAGGTCTCCTGGCAATGCGAGAGTTGAGCTCTGTGCTGGTCTAAGCAGAACTTCTCACCAGTCTGATTCTGCAGTCCCAGCTCCCTCTCTGTTCCTATGAATGAAGAGCACCAGCTCCCAGGAAGGTGGTGATAGGAAAGGGACGTGCTACATTAGCATTGCCCTGGGATAGTCCCTATGGGCTGCATCAGCTCATTTAAGTAGAAGTGGGTTCCAGAGTCTGCCTTTTGCACGTGCAGAAAAGAAGGCAAACTCTGCTCCCTTTAGGGATTAATTACTGAAACAAAGCAGTGGCTTTTTTCAGAAGCTGGAGTCCTAGCATCTCAGACCCAGCCTTAGGCTCATGAAGGTCTGGTTTCCCTGGTGTTTAGTCCAGGCCCTAGTGGAGCATATGGCCAACAGCATGCAATGAGTCAGCGGATGCAGGGGAGGAGGCATAGGGCCTACATTCAGCACCAAGTATTCTGGCCACACTGCAGATCCTGGAGATGTCATAAGAGCTAATGACCGCTCATATTCCTTTCTTTACCTTTCTATTCTCATCAGATGTCCCCGTCACATAAATATTAATTATGTGAATAATTGCTCAAGGCAGACATTTTGAGAGTCCCTCTTAATTAACTTTCGCCCTCCTGTCATGTGACCACTCTGATTGTAGGTGCACTTTCTAGGCAGACATCAAGCCTGTTCCGTCTCAAAGGGTGCCACTAGCTTGGCTCCTAGATGTCCCTGCACCACATCAATGAGGTCCTGCTCTGGCTGTGGGTCGGGCTTGCCCTCCTGGATGACACTTTGTCTCTTTCCACCTCATGCTGTCTTGCAGTCAATGCCAAACATGGGTTTCACCACCACTGCTTACTTATGCTGCATACCTTGGTGAAAAAGCCACTTTAATTTGCATTATTTAAGCTACTCATAAAGTATTATTCCTGTTATACTCTCTGACTCCATTAAACATATTTTAAAGCATATATTTCAATTTTAATTCATCAATTACTGTTTATCATGATCTGCTTATTGATGTTCTGCTGTAATGCTCCTTTTTGCTCTAAAATCATGATAAAATTAGTGCCTATTTAACTAGGTTGTGTAAGAACTCATTACACTATTTGTGTATCTTGCTCATTAGGAACAATGTCAGATATCATCTTTATCTCTAGACATTATACTCCTTGAGTAATTCCAATAAGTGTGTCTGTTCTTATAAATGTGTCATCGCACTTAACCTATACCTGACAGATACTGAGTACCAGATACATATGTGTTGAAAGATCATGTGTATAAATGACACAGTGGGTGTGGAAATTGATATTGCCATTAGTTGGGAGGAAAAGAAGGAATATATTGGTGGCTGGAATTTGATGAAATATTTATGAGTAAGGAGAAAAGAGAACAAAAGAAAGCAGAGAAAGAAAAGTCATGAAAAGCAAAACTAAGATTATGAAGTGTTTTGGAAGACAGAAACAGAGAACTTTGACAATGAGAACAGCCCAACCACATTTTTACAGAAAGGCTGACATCAGCATTTCTCAGTCTTTTAAAATATGGTAACGATTTAAACTAGCAAAAGACCAGAGGTTGATGCTCTAAATACAGTATCCAAGAAATCAGATAATTAGCAAATAATCATTTTAATTTAATGGAAAGTAAATCACAGCTCAATAAATACATTTTGCCAGGGTATAAGTGGGGCACTGTCCTTTCACTTTCAGTGTGTGATTTCCTCGGTAGGCCCTTAGCTTGGGAGAGAATATTTTTACCTCTTGTAAGGTCACACTTACAGCAATTAGATGGAACAGCTGACAGAGAATATTAATCTATGATATCACATAGAGTAGATTGAATAAAATGATTTATAACTTGCTTTAGCTCATTTAGTAATATAAGGGTAGTTTTCCATGTTATTTAATCTTTCCAATCATTATTTTTAATAATTTCATCTCACTTCACCTTCTACATGAATATGCTTTAATAATCTCCTTTAGGGAAAAAAATGCTCCAAGTATGCTGCAATTATAAACCACTTTGGATCTAAAATAACCAAAGATAATTTTCACAAGTGTCATGACTATAGTCTCAGAATTTTCCTTTGCTTGATGTGTAATGGTTGGGTCAATAGACAAATACATTTTTAAGGGTATTTTAAATTTTTTAAAAAATATTTTATTCATTAATTTCTACAGGGTCTCGCTATACAGCTTGGACTTGTAGTGATCTTCCTGTCTCAGCTTCCCCAGCACTGGGATTACAGGCGTGCACCACCATGCCCAGGTTCGGTGGCTGGCATGGCACATCCAGCATGGCATGCGGTACCAGGGATTGAACTGAGGTCCTTGTTCTTGCCTCGAAGGTGCTTAGACCATTGAGCTATCTCCCCAGCCCTAAGATTTTTGGTATAAATGATCCTCAATGCAGTGCAAGTGAGTAGTGTTTTGCTTTAGTGCTACCATCGCTGGATTTTGTTATACTTGATCTTTCTTTTTGTCATGACAGAAAATAAATTTCATCTGCATGGAGTTTTACAGGTTCTGCAGGGTCTCTCTATCTAGACCACGGTCATGCTGACCCTCCCATTTTCAGCCTCCCAAGCGCAGGGATTACAGGCACATGCCACCATGCCCAGTGCACCCCGGGGGCGTGGCTGTGTCAGCAGGCCAGGATGAAAGCCCCTGTGCCTGCCCAAGCAGCTGCTTCAGTCCGCTGAGCCATCCGGCCGGCCCTTGGATTTTGTTATTCTTGATCTTTCTTTTCATCATGACAGGAAAGGACATTTCATCTGCAAGGTTTGAATCCCCTTTGTATGACTAGTGTTGATTTAATGTTAAGTATCATTAGAATGTACACACACACACACACACACGCACACACCTAAGGCACACTGAGAATGATTACTCAACTTATTTATTGACTTGTGTATTCATAGTTACTCACTAAGCTTCTCTTGTGTTCCAAACTCCATTGTAGAAACTGAAGACAAGTACACAAAACCCCAACAAATGCTCCATAGGCACTTATGCTTCAGCGAATGAAGGAAAGTAAATACATTGAAAGTAATAGCATTAAGGTGAAAATATATTTTAAAAGGAGGTATGAGGAGAGGGATGGTCCAAGCATTGCATTTTGTTTTATATTTTGGATGCTGTGACTAGGCAAGCTTGCCATCACTGTGCTGCATTTCTACCCCTGAGAGGTGGGCATTCCACAAAGACTTCACCTACTGACATTATTTAAATCAAGTCGTAAAGGACTGAAAATGTTGCTTTGCATGAGGGAGGAGAACAATGTGGCAGACAAAAGACGCGAGAAGTGAAAAGCCGGACACAGAGCTGTCATCAACGGTTTCGTCTCCTGGGGCCTAGGCGCAGCAGTGACTGGAGCATGCTTAGCCAGAGAGCCCAGCAGGCAGAGCTTGGAGAGGTGTTAGGGGATTCAGACTGTGTAGGTCTTGCAGGCCACTCTGGGAACGTTGCATGCTGTGAGAAGAAGATGGGGCGGGTCTTGATGGCCTGTGCCTATAGCCCAGCATGCTGGCGGGCTGAAGCAGGGGGGTCCCAGGGCTGAGCCCAACCTGGACAATGACCTGACTTATGAAAACACTGCTGCACTTAGAAGAAGAAGGAGAAGAAGGAGGAGGAGTATAAGGAGAAGGACAAGAAAACAAGAATGAGAAGAAGAACTGTAGCTCAGTATGATGGCCCTGGTTTTAGTTCAAATTTTGAAAAAGCAGGGTGAAACGGGACATAAACTAGAGGTTTTGCAGGGAAAGATATCAACTGACTTGAATTCTGGTTGAATTCCTACAACTGGCCAATTGGAAGTCAAGAAAGCCAGCTACCACAGTGGTATCTCTGGGACATAATTGGGCAGAGAAAGGGAGAAACTCTCACATACTGTTACAAGACAGCTCAGGAAGATCAGCTATGTGGCTTCAAAGAAAAGTGTACTCAAGAGTTCTGAACTGAGCCTAGTGTGGGCATCAACTAAGATGGAGAAACATAGGAGAAGCTGGTTCAAAGTAGGAAGATCAGGAGTTTGCTTTTCATTACTGCAGCACTTTATTTGTTCTTTGTTCATGTCTTATCTCTCATCTCAGCCATATTATGTGATAAAACCAGGATGATCCTCAAATACAATGGAATCCTACAATTGTATTTAAAAACTAGCTATAACAGGGAGGTGACACTTCCTCCACTGAAAATTGGGAAAGGGCTCCAGAGGTGGGTTTAGGGTCATGAACTCTCAGTGTGTTTGGAGGTCAGGTAGGAGAGGGAGACTGAAAAATGAGAAGAGGAGAAGACAAGTTTTAGAGTGATGTTTGCATTTCATTTATTATATAAGACATTGTACCATTATTTCTTCTCAAAATTATCCCCTTTCTTTGGAGCACACCTCTCCCATAGTTTTTACTACTTTCTGGAGAAGTCCTGCAGGGCTTTATGGGACTCTCTTTAGTTGTGCTACATTGGCTGTCGGTCTGGGTGTCCTGATTTTATTTGAAACTTTTACCTTCCATGACCTTTTTGATACTGGGGAAGAGACAGATCCTCTACTGGTATTTTTATAATGGAGACAACCAGTATCATAGCTATCCCTCACTACTCTCCTCTGCACTCCGACTCCCCTCTGCCCACTTTATGTCTTAGTAGTCATTTTGTTGTTATCTTTTATGTCAGACACTTCTTTGCTTTGTTAATCATGCCCCAGAGTTCCTGGATGTTTTGTTCTTGATTCCCCCCACTTTTCTTGCTTTATGAATGGCTGTCATAACTCATCATCCTTGGTTTTAAGTCCTAAATTTTATCTTCTGACAGCCTTGCAATCCAGTCCTTTGGGGACACCTTGCAACATACAATAAAGGGGAAACAACAATAAAGCACAGCTAGAAGCTAACAATAAGGTTAACATGTTAATGTTCAAGTAATAATTTAAAAATGAAAGAGTGGCCAAAGAGAAAATGTAAGAAAAATATCTTAAATGAGAAGATTAAAAAGAAGACCAAGAGATAAAAATTCCAATTAGCAATTTTTAAAAGTAAATAAAATTAGATAAAAGGAAACAGTGTAAAAGAAAGTAAGCAGAAACACAGGAAAAGAAAAAGGAGACACAAATCCTCCTCTCCAAATCTTTGGGGTCAGGAATCTGCCAGGCCAGGGGTGTGGTAGCGAGCCAGAAAGGAGGATGCGCTGTCCCCTCGCCCCTTCCACCCGAGATGCTAGCGCTTTATGAGTGGCGAGCTCCTGCCTTCTCGCCAAGCGGGTCAGTGTGCTTCCTCCTCCCTCGTGGCTTTACTTGTAACATAAGTTTTTGTTTGCTTTCTCCTGGTACCACCGTTCTCTCTACTTCTCTTGTGTCACACGGGAGCGTTTGGACTGCAGAACCCTTTCCCCTCTGTGTGCGCGCAGCAGCCGGCAGAGCTCCAGGGAGAGAGAATCCCTGCCCGCAGCAGAGTGCGGGGAAGGAAGCACGCCAGGCTCTGCCGGGAGAGGGCAGCCAGCCTTAGCGTCCAAGCCATCCTCATGCCTCAGACCTGGGGCTTTCACATCCGAACCCCTCAGGTAAACCAGACACAAAACTTCCCTTCCTCACCTCCAGGGGCAGTACCGCCCCATTCTGCCCTTATGATTTGAACTCTCAGTAAGGCAAACCTTTTTTTTTAGGTGTTTTATATCTTGACATATTTAAGGATCTGTTAAAACATACGTAAAAATTTGACTAACTCCTTATGCACAGATTCACAAACACTAAATTTATAAATATGTTATTTTTTATTAATTTTATTGAGAAACAAATAGCAATTAGACAGTTGCTTCAATAATTAATACATTGCATATTGTCTTTGTAGCGGTTATTCATAGTACAATATGCAGACATAATATCCTTTCTAAAAACTATTAATATAAATCTTTCTTCTCATTGAATTAAGAGAAAGTAGCTGTATAGCTATCCTAACTATTTTGCATATAGAGATACAAAATGGTCCTTCTTTCTTTGCAGAACCAGAAATTAGGCCCCTGCCCTTGCCAGGGGAGTGCTTATTCCACTGAGCCATTTCCCTCGACCCCTGGTCTTTCATTTGTATACCCTGTTTTTGTTTAGTTTTGTTCAGAAATGGGTAATCCATTGCCATTTAAATATTGTAGGTGCATGAATTCAGCAAAATAATCCAATATAGTCCAGTAGTCCATAATAGTAGTTGGCTATCCATAGGACTGGCAATGTCAGAAGTCGTTAACTTGAGCCTTTTATAGCTCAGCATAGTAAAATAATTTTATTTTGTATACCTCATTTTTATACTTTTCTGCTAGATGGTTAAGACCAAGATAAAGCAAGATTATGGAGACTCCTTAAAAAACTAGGACTGGAAAATCCCATTCAATATCTCCCTACTGGGAAATTTTCTGGAGGAACTGAAAACATCATTTCATAGTGATACATACTTACCTGTGTTTATTGAAGCACAATTTGTGATAGTCAAATCTTGGAAACAATCAAGATGCCCATCAATTGTGGAATGGATGAAAAGGATATGGTATTTTTTATATAGTGGGGTATTACTCAGCTATAAAGAATGATAAACTTGAAGCCATTATATTTAAGTCCATGCCACTTGAAAATATGCTCACAAGTGAAATAAACTAGGGCAAACTTCTGAGGGTTCAGGACTTTCTCCACCACTGTTTTATTGGTAGCTACCATGAAGTTAACCAAGCAGGGTGTCTCCTGGGGCCACAAGGGGTGGTTATTCCCTGACCTCTCATCCCAGAGTAGTTCAGTCTCAAAAATAAGCCCCTCACAGTGGCTTATGGTTGCGGAGCTCTGAGGGGTGGCAAGCCCTGCATGGGATCTCTCCACGAGTCCTGCCTACATGTCAGAGGAGTCATCTTTAGATTAAGTCCCACACGTGATTTACAGCTCATGGCAAGCAGGCTTCCTCCTTCTGCAAAGGCTGCGGGTTCATTGTTTATCACTGGGACTCCAGGCTCTATCCAGGCCCGTGCTGTTCCTGCCAAGACCTGCGCCCTCCATGTCCCAGGAGCCAGCATTGGGATCACTTTGTGATTTCCTGTGTTGTTTCAGTTTCTTTGTGCTTTTCACCCTTTCCTTTACGTCTTTCTTGATTTCCTGGGCTCTCCCCTCTTTCTCTCCACAGATTATAGTTTATTATTTACTTATTTATTTATTGCATACAGGGTCTCAGTATGCAGCTCAGGCTCATAGTGATCCTCCTGTCTCAGCCTTCCTAGTGCTGGGATTACAGGTGTGCACCACCACGCCTGTAGTTCCCAGGTCAGATCGGCATGTGGCACCGGGGATTGAACTTGGATCTTTATACTTTCCAGGCAGGTGCTTAGAATGCTGAGTTATCTCCCCAGGATATTTATGAAAAAACATAAAATCATGTGTATAGATACAAAAGCTAGAATAAATTAAGAAATATACTATATTTGAAACAGAGGGTTAAATGACTATCAGTTCTTTGCTAATTAATTTGTAGATTTAGAAGTTGTGAGAACAACATTCTGAAGGCCATCTATGAATAAAATATGCTTGAAAAAACTCTCGAATGTGTAGTGGAAGTCCAAAAGCTTGACTGAATAGCTCTGCGATTCTACGTCCTGGGATGTGGGGCATGCCCTTGCCACGCTAGGACGCTGTTCACTGTCAACCTGAAAAGTTTAGAAGGTTAGTAAGTGACTGAGCAGGAAGCCAGGGTCATCCCTGTTGCAAGCATCTCAGCCCAGACAGGAGCAGCCCAGGAAACGGTGGAGTGGGCATGGCAGCCTGCTACCTCACAGAAGGGGTAGGGCCTTGCCCTCTCCCATGCTCTTGTGCTTTTGCTGTCTTACGCTTCTGTGAACGTTTGCCCCCTGCCATGTGCCTTGCCTTGGAGCCAGCTGATCCTGGACTGAGACTCCCACACACCACGAGCTGAGTGAGCCTTTCCCTCCTTAACTTCAGGCATGATGCATTCTGAAAGAAAAGCAACTGACTCTAATTCTCACTTTTTCAATCTTCCATTCTATCATCCAACCTGGACGGTTCCGAAAGTATTTTATGAAAATATATAAATCCATACGTATAGGTACAAAAGGTAGATTAATAAATTAACAAAGTGACACCATTTGGAACAGAAAGTTGCAATGATGCTAGTTTCTCTAAACAATCTATAGATTTAGAGGTAGGGGGCTGGGGAGATAGCTCAGCAGCATAAGCACCTGCCTGGCAAGTGCGAAGTCCTGAGTTTGATCTTCAGCATGGCCAAAAAAAGGAAGTAGTAGGAAAAACATTACTTTGAAGGTCATCAATGATTGAAATGTCTGAGCAGAACACGTTCTTGAGAAATCTTTATCTTTTTATTTATTTATTTATTATTATTTTTTTTTTTTTTGGTGCAACTGGGGATTGAACTTAAGTTGTTGTACTTGCTAGGCAAGCACTTATTCTACTGAGCTATCTCCCTGGCCCTATCTTTTTATTTTAAAGAATAAAAATAAAACCAAATTTAAAAACAAAGTAATAGGAGAGTTGTAATTGTTAATACATTGTATATTATTATCTTTAAATTAGTTATTCAGAGTGAAAGCTATAGGCATTTAGTGTTCCAAACAATATTAGTACAAACCTTTTTTTTCAATGAACTAAGAGCAAATAATAGTATAACCATCTTAACTACTATACATGCATTTTTTTTCTTTTCTTTCTCCTTTCCCTCATCCCAGTTTCTCTTTCCTTTTGAAGTTTACTCCCATTTTACAATATCATTTCTACATGTTAAGACTTATTTTCTCACCTTCTTGCACCAGAGAGATAATAAAATGTTTACACATGTGTGTCTGGTTTACTTCACTTATTAGTATGGTCTCAGGTTGCATCGGTTTACCTATGAAAGTCTCCAGTTTATCCTTCTTCATGGCTGAGTATTACTCCATTGAATACAACTATCACATCATTTTTATCCATTCATCAGTCGACGGGTATTTGGGTTGTTCCCTTAGTTAGCTACGGCAAACTGTGCTGCTATAAACGTGAGTGTACATCCATCAGTGTGGCACAACGTTTTTAAGTCTTCAGGGATGCCACCCAGAAGGGATAGCTGTGCAAATGGGAGCTCCGTTCCTAGACTTTTGAGGGTTCTCCACACTGACTTGCAAAGTGGCCGTGCCAGGCTATACCTCACCAACAGCGGAGAAGGATTCGTTTTTCCCAAAAGTCCTCCAGGGCTTATGATTGGTCAGTTTCTTGATAATAACTTTCCTTTCCAGAGTGAGATCGAACCTCAGTGCTGTTTTCATTCACTTCTCTGAAGTGATGAGTAATGAACGATTTTTTATACTTATTGGCTCTTTTATTTCATCTGAGACATGTGTATTCATATCTGATGTGCGTTTTTATATTGGGTCTTTACATTTTTCAAGTCTTACATTCTTGAGTTCTTTATATGTTCTTAACAGTAATCCTTTCTCTGAGGAATGGCTGGCAATACTTTTTCAATATTGTGGATTCTCTTACTCAATTGGTTGTTTCTCTTGCTGTGCAAAAGCTTCACAATGAGATGAGATCCTATTTGCTGATTATTTGTGATAGCTAATGTGTAGTCTTTGCCTAAACCAATGTCTTCCAGAGTTTTAGGTATTTTATCTCCCAGCAGGTCGAATACTTCTGTTTTAGTGTTTCTATCTTTGATCCATTTCAAATTTAGTTTAGTATATCATAAATGTATGGGTCAAATTTTAATCTTCAGCATGTGCAGAGCCTGTTTGCAGAGCCACTGATTAAAGAAGCTCTCTTCCAGTGAATGTGTTTGACATCTTTGTCAAAAATAAGGAGACTGACTATGTCTGGAGTTCTACCTCTTCTAATCCGTTCCATTGATCTTTGGGTCTGCTTTTTTGTCAGAACCATTCTATTTTTTTTTTAATCACAATTGCTCCATAGTATAATTTCAATTCAGGGATTGTGCTGTCCCTGCTTTGCCTTTATTGCCCAGGATTATCTTTACTATTCTAAGTCTTTTCTGTTTCCAAATGAATTTTAAGAATGTTTTTTCTAATTGTGTGAGATATGCTGTTGGAATTTCGATCAGAATTGCATTAAATCTATATAACAGTTTTTAAAGTATGGCCATTTTCACTATTTTGGTTTCTGCTACCCAAGAACTGGGATATGTTTCCATTTTCTGATAACCTCTTCAAATTGTTTTTCTCAGAATAATGTAATTTTAAATGTAGAGGTCCTTTATATCCTTCATTAGACTGATTCCTAGGAATTTAATTTTTGGATGCTATTGTGAAAGATATTGTTTCCCTATTTCCCTCTCTGAGTTTAGAGGAAGGCTATTGATTTTTGAATGTTGCCTTTGTATAGTGAATTTATCAGGGTCTTCTGCGTAGAGTATTATGTCATCAACAAATAATGCTAATTTAACTTTCTTTCCTACAATTATTCCTTCTAATTTTTTCTCTTGTTTAATTGCTCTAGTTGAAATTTCCAGGACTACATTAAATAAAAGTGGAAACAGTGGAAATTCTTGTCTGTTTCATAACAAAGTTTCAAGTTTTTTTTTTCCGCTTAGCATGATGTTGGCTATTGGTTTGACGTGAATGAGTTTTATCAGATTGAATGGGCGCTGGACTTTGTCCAAAACTTGACTACATGTATTATTGAGAGGATCATATGATTTTGGCTGTTAATTGTTGAGCTATGTTTATTGATTTGCATATGTTGAACCATCTCTGCATTCCTGGGATGAATTCCACTTGGTCATAGTGTATACGCTTCCTGATGATTTGCTCCATTATGCTTCCTAGGATTTTATTAAGGAATTTTGCAGCTATGCTCATTAGGTAGATTAGCCTATAATGCTTCTTTAGTTGGTTCCTTCTCTAGATTTGGTATCAGTGTAATACTTGTTTCTAGAAATGAGTTGGGAATATTGCTTTTTCATCAGTTTCATTGAATAGTTTGAGAAGTAGTTGGTGTTAGTTCTTCTCCAAATTTCTTGTAGAATTCAGCAGTGAATCCATCAGGGCCTAAGCTTTTCTTTATTAATATGTTTTTAATTACATCTTCAATGTCATTGATTGATACTGGTTCATTTAGAACTTTTATATCTTCTTGAGTCATCTTTGGTAATACATACATATCTAGGAATCTGTCCATTTCTTCTACTTTTTTCCTTCTTATTAGAGCACAAGATTTTAAAGTAGGTTTAGATAATCTTCTGGATTTCTGTAGAGTCTGCTGTGATTTTACCCTTTGTACTTGTCATTTTGTGAATTTGATGGGTTTTTTTTCTTTCTTGATAAGACTGAATAAGGATTTGTTGGTTTTATTTAATCTTTCAAAGAACCAATTGTTCAATTTGTTAATCCTTTATATTAGTGTTCAATGCATTAATTTCTGCTCTAATCTTTATAATTTCCTGCCTTGTATGAGGTTTTAGTTTAGCCTGCTCTTCTTTTATAGAAGTTTGGGAGATGGACCAGAAAGTTAAATATTTGCACTTGCTCTATTTTCCTGAGATAGGCATTCATTGCTGTACATTTTTCTCTTATGACTGCTTTCATTGTGTCCCATATATCCTGGAATGTTGTAGTTTTATTATCATTTAATTGTGGAAACTGTGTAATTTCTTCTTTAATTTTGTCTGGGACCCATTGGTTGTTCAGTAGACTGCTATTTAATTTCCATGTATTTACGAGGCTCCTCTGGTTTCTTTTGCCATTGATTTCCAATCTCAATGCAATATGGCCAGTTAATATGCATGCAAAAATTTCAATTTCTTTGAAATTATTTAGCATGTTCTATGAGCTCACATGTGGTCCACTTTGGAGAACATCCTGTGTGTAGCTGAAAGAAATGTGTATTCTGATGTTGTGCGGTACAACACTCTCTACAGACAGCTGCTAAGTCCATTTGTTCAAAAGTTTGGTTCAACTCTAATGTTTCATTGTTGACTTTTTGTTTAGTTGTACTGTCTTATGTAATGGTGAGGTATCAAGACCCCCAATGCAAACTGTATTAGTGCTTATTTTATTTTTCATGCCTGTTATTATTTGTTTCATATAGTTGGCCACATTAAATATATATATCTCTTCCTCTGGGATTGTTTCCTTTATAAAAATGTAATGATGTTCTTTATTTCTCTTATCAGTGTTGGTTTAAATTTCACTTTGTCTGCTTTTTGCTAGGCCCTTGATGCACAGAGTACTGTTCTCTATCCTGTAACTTTCAGTCTATGAATTCCTTTCTTAATTAAATGTGTTTCTTGTATGCAGAGTATGGCTGGATCTTGATTCTTGATCCATTATACCAGGGTTCTCTTTTGATTGGTGAATTGAAACCATTAACATTGAGAGTTATAATGGACACATATTGATTTCTCCTTGTCATGTTATTTCTGGTTGTTGGGCCCCTCTCTTCCTTCTCTAGGAAAAATAAAACTTTAACATTAGAAAGATGATTTTATCATAGAATAAAACAATATAAAACCAAAATATTAAAAGTATACTTCTCATAATAGAGAAATTGATCAAGGAAATAGAATAAAACATTTTTTCAGTAATACTAGTGTTAGAGGAGCAAGTTATCCCCCTCTGAAAACATATTCTGAAATCCTAATGCGCAATAACAGAAGGTGTGACTTTATTTGGAAATAGGACTTGAGATACTCAAGGTCAAATGAGTTCACTGGAGGAGGACCTTATCTCAGCATGATGATAAGTTTTGAAAAAGTAGAAATTCAGGCATAAAAAAATGATGAGAAAATACTTGGAAAATACCATGTGATAATAAAAAACTGGAATCTGTAAATCAAGCAATGCCAGAGGTTACAGTCAAATATCAGAGTATAAGAAAAGGCAAAACAATATTCCTCCAGGTCTCAGAGGAGGCACATTCCTGCTGAGATAAGAATTTTGGATGGCTAGTCTCCATATCTATGAAATAGGTTTTTACTGTTCAAACTCCTCACGTCGTGGCATTTTATTATAGCAGTAGTATCATAACAAGAAAACAAAGATTATCCATCATTCACAATTACGCTAAAATTGGCTAATTCCTTTAAAGACAGCAAGAATTAAAAGTACTCAGAAATATGTCAAATTAGAAATAGCATGAACTGGGAGACAGTGCAGTCTGCTTTAGCAAGATTGTAAAAGTTAAAAATAAACTTATTTTTTCCTTCTAAGAAAGTAAAAAATTAATTATAACATATTTTCTTAAGAAGATAAATGCTTATGAAGTCACAGCAAACTTTGATGAATTTTTCATTGATTTGTATTACCGCATTAATCATTTATCATCTACCCTGTAAAATAATATCTTACAGATTGGTGCTATTTTCACTTTTCTATCTATCTATCTATCTATCTATCTATCTATCTATCTATCTATCTATCACTCTTTCTCTCTCTCTCTCTCTCTCTCCCTCTCTTTCTCTCTTCTTGGTCTTCTTGAGACAGTCTCGCTATGCAGTTCAGGCTGGCCTTGAACTCACTTTGTAGTGAGGCTGGTCTTTAATGTACAAAGCTCCTCCTGCCTCATCCTCTGAGATTAGAGGTATATGCCACCATGCCTGTCTTCATTTTTTTTCTTATTTTTATGTACTATGTCTTTCTTCCTAGAAAATATCTAAGAAGAGCAGTGAAACATCTCATTGATTTGTAAATTGAAAGCTTACCTGTTCTGGATCAGAGAATATATTTTAATCAATGTGTTGCTTTCCTTCACTGAAGATCCAAAATATAACCTGAAACTCAGTTGATGAGCACCTTCAATATTTTGCACACATATTTAAATAATAAGCATAATTTAAGAAGTGAGATGTTGTATGGCTGAGTCTGCAGTACTTGTTGGTATTATAAATGTTGACCAGAAAGCACATAATAATAAACAAAAGCTATGTTCATTTGTGTGTGATAAAAAATTTCTGGAGTTTCTGGAATGTAAATATGGTGAGAGTACATTGATTACTCTTCAGACACCTTGGGAAAATGTTTTTCTATTCTTTGTCTCACTCAATAAAGCTGTCTCATGTTGAAAACCATCTAGAACTCAATTTTTTATTGCTATTCATAATATATATATATATATATATATATTGGTGGTGTTAAATATAGAGTTTAGTGTATGTAGATACATATGATCTCTGCAGTTAAAGTGTTTTAGAAAATCCTGAGCTGAATCCTAGAAAATAAAATAGAAAGTAGGAAGGATTTCTTCATTCATAATGGGTTCTACCTCTCATAAAGTATACATCAGACCCATGTCTGCTGCATTTCTTCACAATGCCTTCATGAGAGTAAGCTTAGTGGAGGTTCATTTTTTTTGTCAAGATCAAAGAAGGATCGGGGTCCAAAGTAGGAAGTCAGACATAAGAAAAGCCACATAGGTAGGAGAAAGCATCCCAGTTCCTTTCAGAATACGTTCATTCACAAGCTAGCGTGAAAGCTTTAAGAAAGTAAAATTTACTTCTAGCTAGTTCTTATATCCTTTCCTTTCTTTTACAAGCACATATTATGAAATATTCTCCTCAATTTTCATCATAATGGTGGCTCTATGAATCAATTTGCATCTGTGTCTGCCTCTGTCTCTTTGTCTCTTTCTGCTTCTGTCTCTCTTTATTCCTCTGTCTGTCCATGTCTCTGCCTGTCTGTCTCTGACTGACTCTGTCTCTCTGTCTGTGTCTCTCTGTCTCTGCCTATCTCACTGTCTCTGTCCCTTTCTCTGTCTCTGTCTGTGTCTCTGTCTGTCTCTCTCTACCTCTCTGTCTCTGACTCTGTTTCTGTCTGTCTGTCTATCTGTCTATCTATCTATCATCTATCTATCTATCTCTTCCCCACTATTATCTCCTGAAAATTTTCTACATATCTCTTGGTGAATTTACTTATGATAAAGACATGTCAGTAAAAGTCTAAAAAGCTTTACAAATACAAAAACAATTTGCTATAAACCATATACTTTTAACTTTTCTGTTACTTCCAACAAAGATTCAGCTAAAGACCTAACTTTTCCTAGGAAATGTAACCTTGATTCACCAAAAAATCAAATTTGAAGCCCTGCAGTATGATTGTTTCCCTATGGCTAACACAACGTGCTAAGTTATCTAACACATTATCTAACAATGCCAGAGCCTCCACTCTAGCTCCACTCAGCAGAGCCACCATACAGGGTGGAAGTGCGGGCTGGAGAGAAGGCAGCCTCCTAAGACACCGCGAGCCACACATCTGAGTAGTGCAGAGTAGAAACTAGCTCAGAACTGACTTTCGTCATCATCCAACCACTGAAACAGTCTTTGAAGATTGTGGGGAAAAACCCAAGAAAGGAAATGGCCACTAACAGCATTTCACCACTGTGAACAAACACCTAAGATAAAAAAGCTAATTTCACAAGAGTCTGACTCAGCAATGCTGAGCCTGTGGCTGAGAAAACCCACTTATTTGTCAGAAAATGCCAACACTGCAGTTATACACGAATATTTAAGTTTTAGGTTTCTGTTTTGTTTTGTTTGCTTCTGTATTTTAGAGAAGGGTCTACAGGGTGTTCAGGGTCTCACTACTAGATTCAACTACTAGTGATCCACCTATTTTCAACCTCCCAAGAGCTGGGATTATAGGCGCACACCACCACACCCAGTCTCAATTGCCATCTCAGCGCATCCCAGGAGCATCCCTGGGGATGTTACCCGCAGCCCCTGCGCCTGCTTGTAGGCGCTTTAATCCACTGAGCTATTTGGTCAGCCCTAAGTTTTACTTTGGAATAGTAATACTACGTTAATATCTTTTGTTTTAAAGGAAAAACTTCATGTCATACATGCTAAAGGTTCGCCACTACTGGTAGCATATAATAAGTACTAGAAAGACTGCAAAAAACATGGTAGCATTTATGTTATGGTCTTCATAGACTATTCTTCAAAGACCGGTCAAACTAGCCAAAACCAGATGGGTTTTTTTTTTCTTCTTTTTTTATTTTATTAAAGTACAAATAGCAATGAGATAGTTTCAAGACACATTAACAGGACAGATTTGATAAATTAATACATTGCAAAATGTTTTCATAATGTTTGGTATCATACAAGGTACATACATGATATTATACTTACAGACATTATTATAGCATATGTCTCTTATCAGTAAATTAAGAGAGTGTAGCTGTTTACTTATTTTTTATACCTGAATTATATCAGAGATTCAATAATTAATACTTTCTACCTTGTTATTTTCCTAGTGGTTGTCCATAGTACTAGAAGCCGAAATACTCTCTTGTCCAACCACTATTAGTGCAACTCTTGCTTCTCATAGAATCATGCAGAAGCACGGCATATTTATCCTAACTGTACTGTTCATACACACACATCATGATTCTTCCTTTCTATACCTCTTTTTGTCTAAATTTGTCAAAGATGGGCACTCCATTATCATTAAACCAATTTAGGTGCCTGAATTTGGCGACGCAATCAACACAGTCCAGCATTCCACAATAATAGTGAGTTATCTGAAGAAGTTGTCGACCATAGCCATTTACAGCTCAACTTATTGTTATGGCTCCTCATTGTATACTTCATTTTTATACTTTTCTGCTGGATGATTAAGACCGAGATAGAGCAATACCTATATACCAAAACATGTAGTTTTTGTTTTCGATGAGGTCAGTGAAGTCCCCTCAAGATTTATCTTGAAATCCTGTACCGTACTCTGTGATCCTTTGTTTATGTCATTCATGTGGGTGAGTCATGGCCAATGCTTGACCAATTTGTTCTCTATGAGAGCCTGAGAGAAAGTTTTCTCTCCATGTGACTCTCCCCAGGCACATTATAGAACTCCAGTCTCTTCCCTCTGTGGCTCCATAATCTCCTTGTTCAGAAAATTTGGGGCACAACTGAGTTTCATGATGTTGCAGTACATATTCTCCTATGTCCTGAGTCTTCGCTGACCTTGAAAGGCTAGGGCCAAAATGTTGGCTGGCCTTGTGGCTCTTCTACTTCTCCAATTTTGATCTGTGAACTTAGGTTGTTAACCATCTAGAAGAAAAGCTGCTTAGTACCCTGCAGCATATGCTGTTCAGTTTGCCCTACCTGACTCAATTGTTTTTAGTTGTTGTTTACATTTCTATTTGTATTTCTTTTTTGACTTCTTATTCTAGGGAGATTATATGCTATTTGCACAGGTGTGTCTGGTTTATTTCACTTACGAGTATATGTTCAAGTGGAATGCACTTCAATATAAATGCTTCGAGTTTATCAGTCTTTATAGCTGAGTAATACTCCATTATATAGATAAAAAGCCAAATGTTAATACAAACATCATTTCAAGTACAGAGTTGAAGAAAGAAAGTGAAATTATCAGAATTTTTCCACTCTGAATTTTCCCCATATCTGTCCTTTCCCTGTGATCCATTCTATAGTATTGATAAACATAAATCACACCAGCTACATCACTGTATTCACAGAGGGAAACTGGACATTCCCTTTTTGATTCAACCATTCACCTAATATATGAATAAAACATTTTCTATGTGCAAAGCTGTTCTGCATAGCATGATGCAAAAATATTGACTTAACGCAGGGCACAGAGAATTCACATGTAGGGTCTGACAGGTGGCTCAGCAGACTAAGCACCTTCTTAGGCAAGTGCGGGGACTGGGGTTTGATCACTGACGCCAACCTCCACATTGGCCCTGCCCCCAGGCACACTGAGCCAGCCACTGAGACACAGCATGGTGACACACACCTGTAAGCTCAGCACTGGAGAGGCTGAAAACAGGCGGATCACTAGGAGTGCAAACTGCAGGGAGACCCTGTACCAAATACATAAGTTAAAAAAAAAACAAATTCACTTGAGCTGGGGAGTAGATTCCTGAAAAGCACATAGTTAAAGCCAGAGGTCTATTTAAAAGGAAAGAATTTCATTAAGTGTATAAATTTAATAAATTATTTTATAGAATATTACTTTTCATGGAACATTGTACTACCAATAAAATGATGCCTTGAAAATGTTATATGTTAGAAATGTTCCATTTGAAAAACAAAAACTATAAAACTGAATATTTATAGATATACAGTATAATATAAAACAGTTATATTTTATATCTACACAGATAGAAAATGAGGGAGAAATTTAAAAAATAGTCAAAAATATTGCCAGTTTATGAGACCAGTGAATCTTCTACTCCATTCCTGGAAATAAACAGTGCAACAGAAATAAAATTATAGTCCACTTTCGTGTACTATAGAGGCATATATTTCTAAAACACACTGGCTGAGTCCAAAGATGAAAATATATGGCCATGTCCAAAGTAAGTGTTGTTTATCCCATGAGTGCACAAATTTTTAAATACAAGAAAAAATTTTGATACAATTTACAACAGATAAAAGTAGAAATTCATAATTTTAGCAGAGAAGCATCTATTGTAGATTAATGCAGAGTATGTGAGGAGGTAATTATCAAAATAACAGAATTTCTATAGTCTGATAAAGTTTCTCATCTAAAAAAGTTGAAGGAAATACAGTCAGCTACTTTATTAACAATGATTTTTATAAGCAAATATTTTTCTAAAGTAAGGAACAAGACAAGAATGGTCATTATTGCTATCACAGTTTTATAGCAACAATACTGGAGTCTTGGAAAAATATGACTAAAAGGGGTGAACTCTGCTTATGCAGACAAAACTGATGCTGTTTGTAGATGAGAAAAAAATTTCCTTGAGAAGCCAGTAGGATTAATAAAGCACAAAAATTAAACCCATCATGTTTGCTGGAATAAAATCAATGTCTAAAAATAGATGTCTCTGTACACTGGTAATAAGACATCCAAAACTGTAATCAGTAGTAACATACAATTTGTAACAGTAGATAAAATTAATGTGCCTAAGAATTAAAAGAACATATGAAATAATCAAAAGAAAAGTTGGTTTAGAAGTGTGGCCATTTTTTCTCTGTTGGCTCTGCTTATCCAGTAATAATCTTTCCATTTTCTTTTTTTTTTTTTTTTTTTTTTTTTTTTGTCTTTTTGAGACATGGTCTCACTATGCAGTTCAGGCTGGCCTTAAGCTCACTTTGTAGCTCAGGCTGGACTCCCCATTTTCTGATATCCTTTTCAATGTTCTTTTCCAGAGTGCTATAATTTTCTTTGTAGAGGTCATTTGCTTCCTTGATTAGGTTAATTCCTATGTATTTTCTTTTTCTTGATAGCGTAAAATGTGTTTGCCTTACTTCCCTTGTTTTTGGGACAGAATACCTTATATCCACAAGTTAATGGAGATGAGGTATTTTTCGTTTGCCATTTGCAGATGACGCTGCCTGTGGCTGGTGCCTTCAAAGCTGGGCAGTGGGGCATAGCAGAAACAGCCCATGGCAGGGCAAGCGGGAGGCAGCAGTGAGTCACCTCTTCACCTTATTCTACTCAGGCTGCTCGATTACACAGCCAGAACAAGGCTTCTCATTATCCACACCCAGAATTAGGTGACTCTGCACCCTGGATCCATAGCCACACATCCACTCGCCACTGAAAAGCCCCACCTAGCAGTACATGAGACACTGAGGGGAGACATCCGGTGCATAACAGTGTCATCTGCCTAATTTCTCTCAATGTACAGGAATGATTTGTGAGTGTCCACTGTGCTACTAAATTTGATTATCAATTCTAGGAGAACTTCGGTGGAGTTTTAGGGCTGTATTGTGTGAAGGGCCACGTCATCAGCAAATAACAGTATCTTCGTGTCTTCTTCTCCGATCTGTGTTTATTTCATTTCCTTCACTTGCCTAATTGTTCTGGCTAATGTTTTGAGAACTGTATAGAGCAAGTGACTGTAAACAACCTTGTCTTCTTCTTGCTTTTTGTGTGAAAGCTTTAAACTTTACTCCATTTTCTGTGGTGCTGGCCATTGTTTTATTATCAATTTTTTAAGCAAGTTAAGAGAAAGGTCTTCTTCTATTCCAATTTTCTCCAGGGATTTATTTTTTAAATCACAGATTAATGTTGAATTTTGTCAAGTGCTTTTTCTGTGTCTAATGGGATGATCATGTGGTTTTTGCCTTTGTTCCTATTAAAGCAGTGCATTACATTTACTCATTTCTGTAAGTTGAACCATCTTGATATCCCAGATATGAATCTTACTAGGTCTTGGTATATAATATTTTTTATGATTAGCTGTGTTCTGTTTGCAAGTATTTTACTTAAGAGTTTGGCATGCACCTCCATTTAAGAAGGTTGCTTTTATTTATTATTATTATTTTCTGTATTTTAGGGAAGAGTCTGCAGGGCAGACTCATTCAGACTCATTCAGGGTCTCATTACCAGATCAACTCAGTGACCCACCTGTTTACAGCCTCCCAAGAGCTGGGATTACAGGCAAGTGCCCCCACACCCAGTCTCAGTTGCCATCTCAGTGTGCCCTGTGGGACTTGCATGGCAAGCACAGAGATCAAATCCTCAGCCTCTGAGCCTGCTTGCAGGTGCTTTAACCTACTGAACTATTTGGTCGGCCCTGAAAGTTGCTTTCAGTTTTCTATCCTTTTGGTCCTTTTCTGGTTTTAACATGAGGGTAATTCTTGCTTTCAAAATTAACTTGGGAGTGCTTCTTCCTTTTGGATTTCATTAAAGAGATGGAAAAGTATCGGCTTTAGATCTTTGTTAAAGTTTGTAACAATTCAGGAGTGAATCCATTAACAGATGGGATTTTCTTAGTTAATAGGTGTTTTCATTACGTCTTCAGTTTGACTGATTTTGAAGTATTCAGGTTTTTTATGTCTTCTTGATTCAATGTTAGTTCATGTCTATCTAATCATCTCCCCATTTCCTCTAAATTTTCTATTGTTTTAGAATTTCAGGTTCTCAAAGTTGGTACTGATGGTGGTCTGGATTTATGCAAAATCTGTTGTGTTCTCATACTTTTAATTTCTGATTTCGTGAATTTATGTCTTTTCTTTCCTTGCTTTGATAAGGTTGGCTAAAAGTTTGTCTATTTTCACTAGAATGAATTGTTTCATTCATTCATTCTTTTTTTTTTTTTTTTTTTTTTTTTTTTTTTTTTTTTTTTTTTTTTTTTTTTTTTTTTTTTTTTTTTTTTTTTTTTTTTTTTTTTTTTTTTTTTTTTTTTTTTTTTTTTTTTTTTTTTTTTTTTTGTCTGCATGGCATCAAATTCTGCTGTGATTTTTATAATTTCCTTCATTGTACTAGCTTTGGATTTGGACTGTCCTTATCTTTACGACCTTGAGGTGTTTAATTAGACCATCTGAAATTCATTTTCTAGAAGTGGGAATTCACCATTACAGTCTTATATTTTAGGGCTACTTTCATTGTGTCTTATAGGTTTCAAATTAGGATGTTATATAAACATACAAATTCCCCATGATGAAAGTGAGCTTTCTGTTCTAAACATTAGTACTAATAAAAGAGGAAACTCAATCTAAGAGATCTTTCAAATTAATGTAGAGAAAATCCCGTCCTATTCTACAGAAAGAGGAGTATTATTAACCTTGAAGTTCTCAGACTGTTACCCACATATCAATGGCAAATATGTTTCTACTCTTTTTAACAAATCTAGTGAATTTATTCCCTAATATATGAGCATAGAAACACAAATGGTTACTTACATTTAACTTACACTAGGCCTAGGATTGGGATGAATGAAGTTACTGGACCAGTGATAATCTGAGAACAGATATTGTAGCCTCTGAAAATCTCAGGAGAAAAAATATTTTAAACATACACCAAATACCTGCATATTTTCCAGATATAAAATAAAATTCCCTAACAAACAGATAAAACTATGACAGGCTACAAATACATATATCGTCGTACACACTGAATACTAGAGGCAAAAGTAGACAACTATGGGCAGTTGTGAATCTCAACACAGAAAACGTACACAAACAACCACAAGGCAATAATGACGGCCCGCGCATGCACCGACCCGAGGACCAGAAGCCACTGCGCGAGCCTGTAAGCGGCTGCACAGTGGGATGGATGCTACCGCCTGCCCCCCCCCCAGAAACGTGCACACTCTCCATGCGTACGCTGTGTAAATGACAACTACACTTGTTAGTGTGTTTTCTTTCACTGATAATAAATTAACCTCTTAACTTCATATGACTTTTAATATTTCACTGTTTCATGCTGTTTAGCTTAAAATACAGTGAGCAGCTCTACACATGTATTCTATCTAATCATACTCCATAACCCCATGTTATTTAAAAAAATACTTTGACGTTATTCACTTTTTACATTTTTTGATTAGACGCTGTCTTGATTACTTTTCTCTCTTTGGTAAGATAAAATACGTAATGCTCTGAATTAAGGAAGGAAGGTTTTAATTAGTTCACAGTTTTGGAGGTTTCGGTGCATCATCAGCTGGCCCCCAGCCACAGTGGTATGGCGTGGCACAGGGGCAACAGTTCACAGCAGCAGAAGACGAGAGGCACGAGCAAAGGGGGAGGGGAAGCCTCCTCTCCTCCTCGCATTGTGTGCAGGCCCCTGGCCCAGGGCGGGTGAAGCGCTCAAGCTGTCTCCCTGTCCTGCGCAGGATGAGGATGTTTTTGAAATGGGGACAGGGCTGCCTGCTGCATTCCTTAATTAGCTTTTTAAACTTCTCAAGTTGACGTAGTGCATCAACTGTTACAGAAGCTAGGACACACGCATGGCGGTCTACAGCCAGCACGTTAGGTCAGTCTCACCAGTGTCACTGTCTCCACTGTTTTCTACCTCCACCTCTGTCTCCATGTCTCTCCCACTGGAAAATCATCAGAGAGTAATAAGTGTGGGGCCATGATCTATGGTTGCATGCCTCTTTCTGGAATACTTGTGGAAGGACCTCTTTTACAGCTGACTTTTCAAATATATGACTAGAAGGAATACACTCTGAAAGGATGGTAAGAGCCAGCCAGATAGCTCAATGGATTAAAGCACCTGGGACTGCAGACACAGGGCCTGGAGTGCGATCCCTGGCAGAGCATGCTTGCGCTGCCCTTGAAGCATGCTAAGATGGAGAGGCAGCATGTGCCTATAATCCCAGCCCTTGGGAGGCTGAAAACAGGAGAATCACTATGGGTCTGAGATGTGTAGTGAGACCCTATAGAACCTGTATTAAATATATTAAAAAATAAATAAATAGCAAAGAATGGTAAAAGTATAGCAAAAAACCAGTAGCATAATAACTGATAAATAGCATAGTCATCTGTCATTATATCAGGGGTAATGTGTTATACAAAAACATATATGCTATACTTTTATAAAACTAAAACTCAGTAAGTTTATTTACACTAGCATCACCACAGACTCATGGGAAATGCATCACTATAATGGCCCTAGAGATCTGATATCAGGAGGCATAAAGAAGCTCTCAGCTCTGTGATCTCAACGAGCCAGCCTGGTACATGCAGGTTGTCCTTGACTCTGGTATTGTATGACACATAAATATGCACACCTTATAACTGGGTGTGTGCTTTTACAGCCACAGTACTTAAAAACCAGGGGAGAGAACATTTAAAAAGTTCATGTGCTATTGTTTTTATAATGAAAATATTATGAAATAAAGTAGTGTCTTTATGTTACATGACAATGTTGCCCATGCTCAGGGAAAGTGAAATTCTATTTAAAAATCTTCATGATAGTATAGGTCGGTAGAAACTTGAGAGTCATTTGAGAATGAAAACTGGGGACACAATGCTATCTGAGAATGCAAGCTGTGAACTAGGTAGTGAAGACTACACTGGAGCTCTGTAGGATGAAGGTTGGAGCACTCAGGGTGATGGACAAAAACATCTGGCGTCTCAGAGGGAAAGAAATGATTAGACACAGAACAAAACAATATATGTATACATACATATATTTTACATGCATTAGGTCATTTTAATTCCAAAGCTCAATTCTGAAGTCATTATTCTCTGTAACACAAAACCAAAATTACCACTCAGCAAATTTCCATAATGAAAGTTTTCTTTCACACCTCGTGGTTCCATCTTGAATAGCAGATGCTTTTAGCAGTTGAAAAATGTCACCACCTATGAATCACCATCTTCCACCTCACACATTCAGTTAAGAAAATTCAAACCACAAAGTTTAGTTGAGATAAATAAAACTTGTGTAGCTCCTCTTGACTGTGAATACTCGATATATGTCTCAGTTGGCCTGGCTTGTGCTACGTTCTTCTCTCACTTTGTCCTTCTACCTGCTCTGATTTGTAGTGTTGTCTAAACCTTTCCTCTGTACTTCAGATTCCAGTTCTGTTTTGGGGATCTGTGCTGATAGAGGGCTTGTGACACTGTCAAATTCAACATGTGCACACTGGTCACACATGGCCCCTAAGCCTTTGCTGGTTGTGTCCTGCTGCACATGATTTCAATTATTCATCTAAACTGAAGTCCTTGCAGTATCCTTCAGTCTTCTTGTGCTCGCATATCTCTCAGTCCATCAGTACATCCTGCTGGCTTACCCTAAAGGTTATTCACTTATTCAGTTCTCTGCTCTCAGTCATTAGTACCAGCCCCTGCTCAGACAAAGCTCTCATCATACATTATCTGAGAAGAAAAAGGTGCCTCCACTAGTCACTGCCTTCCACTGTCCCCTGCACACCTGTTTTACATTGAGTTTCAGGGTAAACATTTGGCAGAACAACCTGATTTCATTGAAGCCAGAACTAATTCAATCTTGTGATCTTCAACTTTGAAGGACTGTCACTCAAGGTCATAAGTCATTTACGTTCTGCACCTACTGGGTAATACGGTTGGCCAAGTATAAATTTTTAGAATTGTTGTTGCACAGTTCTAATAGCATATGTTCAATTTGTGAATAATTTGATGATAATAATTAGATATATGAATAATTAGATGAGTAATTGAAATGATCTGCAGAAGAACACAATTAGCAAAAGGTTAGGGGCAACGTATGACCAGTGTGATTACACACAACTTGAATTTGAGATTTTCATGAGTCCTTCATCAGCACAGATCCCCAAAACAGAGCTAGAATCTGAAGTACAGAGGAAAGGGCTAGATGGCCCTATGGATCAGAGCAGGTGGGAGGACAGAAGTGAGAGAAGAACATAGCACAAGCCATGCCAACACATCGCATATTTGGTAATGGGTTGGAGATCATCAAAATAATCCTTAAATGGTAAATAAGAATCATATTGTGGACTCCTCATGGGCTTGGGGATTCACTTTAGTGATTTCTCGAGTAAATGGTGTTGTCCGCACACTCAAGGCCCTAGCTTTAGTATTTCTTCCTGCAGTAAACATCTTTTTAGATGTAGTAATCCATGTCCTCCCTACATCTCAGTCAGGCACATTTCAGATGCACAGTTGAATCTGAGTACCCTAAAATTAGTGGACCAATAGTACTACTTTCAATTAACATACATATCTTCAGAAATTCTGGTCTTAACTCCCTAACTGAATCATCACCAATGGCCTTGAGGAACACTGAGCTTTTCTGTCTTTTTTCTGAAATATTCCTGTCTACTTCACTGTTTTGCCCTACTGTTCCTTGAGCACAACATGCAGTTGTTTATGTTTTCAAGCTCTTATTTAAATCCTGTGTGTACTTTTCTCATCTCTCTCTTCCAACTATATGAACTTTGATATCTTTAAGATCTTTATCCATCTCAAATCACTTGGTCTTGTCTTCTGAATTTCAATATTGCCTGTCTAGTTTCTCTCTGTGTTACCAATCTTTACTAATGCAAGCTGCCACAACTATAAGCTACTGTAGCCTGGATGGCTTAAGCAACTCAAATTTATTATTCAACAGTTCTGGAAGCAGTAATTCCGAGATCAAGGTATCAACGTGTGAGGATTCTGACTCTGCTGTTTTGAGCTTGCAGGTAGCTTCCCTTTCTCTATTTCCTCACATGTCCAGCTAGACCTGTGATGTGCCTCCTATCAGCATACTGACCTCATCCAGAAGACTCCACCCTAGGTTCTCATGGAAATCTGACTATCTCTAAGAAGGCCCACCTCCAGATGCCATCATGTTTTGTTGTTAGTGTGCAGCATGTGAATGTGGGACGGGGAGACACAACTCAGCCTGTAGCCTTCCACTCCAGGCACCCCCAAATACAGGTCATTCTCACATTAAACATGTGTTCTTTCCTTCCATTGCCTCTAAAATTTCAATTATTTTTCCAGGATGATCTCTAATGTCTACAGTGTTATCTAGATGTTAGACCAAGATGCGACCTGAGAAATGGTCCATCCTGGAGCAAAACTTTCCTGATGGTGTGAAAGATACAAGTTAGGCTTGGCTTCCTAAGCAATGGTAAGATGGATTAGGATTGATATTCACATTCAATAAAAATCTTAAGTAGGAAGAAAAAAGGGTGACAGGTCCAAAGCAGTTCCAAAAACCTAGTGAAGCAAACTCCACTCCACTCAAACTTGTAGCTCAAAACTAACTCATTGGAGCATGTCCCGCCTCTCAGTGGCCATGCTATCATGGGGGCATGTGTTCTGTGGACACCAAGTACAGAGGCCGGCGCTCTCTCAGTGCGCTTCAGGGGCATTTCTTCTTCTCCTTCATCAAGAGTAACACACACTCATGAACATGTGGTTCTGTCTTTCCACTCTATCACATCCAAGAAACAGGACTGCCTTTTTCTTTATTCTCACATTTACCTCCTTCCATTCAAGTTGCAGTATTTTTGGTACAGAATCCCATTAGCTCTTTATCACATGGCACTCCATCTACACAACATCCTAGCTTTTGGGAGTATAGTTAGGGCAAAAAATTCCCAAAACTTCAAGTTTCTTTTCCTTCTTATTTACCAAATCAGTTTTAATCTGTCTCTCTTTTCACATTTTACCGTAAGAAGCCAAGAGGAGCCAAACTACTCCCTAAGTGCTTTGTGTAAAAATATCAACTAATTGAAGATTAATTAATTTTAATTTTAGTTAATTTCTCATAAGTTCTGTCTTGAATAAAACACTAGAGCATAGTTCACATAAGTTCCTTGCCACTATATTGCTAGAATAATCTTTCCTCCAGTTTCTAATATCTTTCCTTCACTTTTTTGATATTAATCCAGACCATTCTCAGCACCCGTATTCTTGCATCCATATTGCTTTACCACAGATGAAACTTCCAGTCCACACACATACTGCATCACAGATACTGCTTTACCCTGTCCTAAAGGCCATTTCCTTGCATTTGGGTTATTGTGACAGCAGTACATCACTTCCTGGTATCACAATATGCATCAAGGCTCTCCAGAGAAATGGAACCAAAAGGAAGGATGGATAGGAATATGGATGATAGATAGATACAGAACATAGATACACAGATAGATAAATAAGTGAAAATAGGTATAGTGGTAACAATTCCAAAGGCGCCATCTTGAATAAAGGAGATAATCTCCATCTATCGGTCTGTCTATCTGTCTGTCTATCAATCAGTCTATCTATCTATCTATCTATCTATCTATCTATCTATCTATCTATCTATCTATCCCATCCAGCAGGTCAGTCAACGAGGATCACCTGGGAGAATAGCGGGGAATGGAGGAGGGGACAAAGGACAGGAGACATGAGAAATGGAGACAAGACAGGATTCTGATCAAGTCTCCTTTATTCAAAGGAAACTCTGGGTATATATAGTGGAGGCATAGGGAAATGACGTCGGCGGGTAAAAGGCACTAGTAACTAGGCAACCAGGCTATGACAGGAAGTCTCACCTCTGGGGCACAGCAGGAGACTTACAGGAAATAGGCAGGGTAAGAAGAATTAGGAACTTAACTCAGCAGAAAGGAAACTTAAGAACATGGCTGAGACTATTATAAAGTGGGTGCGAGTCACAGGTTTCCCACATCTATCTATCTATCTATCTATCTATCTATCTATCTATCTATCTATCTATCTATCTATCTATCATTGGGACAGAGAGAGAGAGAGATTTAACAATTTGCTCTATGACTTTGGCAGATGAAATATACTAATGATCCTTGCTCAGAAAACTAGAAACCCATAAGGCCCACAGTGTAATTCCATCCTAATTCAAAAGTGAAGAAAAACAACATTGAAGTTCAAGGAACAAGGTAGAGTTTACTTCTCAGTTGATCATTTTGCTCAACCCATTTCTAGGACGGGTTCAATGAGGCCCAGTCTCATGAAAGTGGCTGCTTTGCTCAGGCTTCCTGGTCTAATATCTGCTTTGTGTGGACACATCTCCACAGACACAACCAGAATAATGTTTGAGCAAACTGGTGACATCCAGTAGCCAGTTACCTTGGCACCTGCTGTCCCAACTAGACATGTGTGTGTGGACTGGACGTTTCAGCTGCATTGGAGACTGACAAGAGAATGCAGAGCATGGGCATTGTGTGATGCCCAGGCTCCTTCATAAGTTCAGCAATGACTTTCAATCTTCTTCTTAGCACTGGGATGTGCTTCAGTTCTGGTATTTCTCATCTCTTGTCATCCTTGCCTCTTTGGTCAGCTCACCTGGGGCTTCTCCCTTCACTGATCCAGGGGCAGGCCTACATCTCTCATCTGGCTTGTTCTGTGTTGGCGTGGGGCCACTCCTTACCAAAGCTCCAGCTGCTCACCACTACACCAGAAACTCATCTGCTTCTGCAGCCTGAGCATGTGCAAGTTCTCAGGGTCCATGTGTTGGCATCTTAACTCTCAAGATAATGGCATTAAGAGGCAGGGTTTGGAAAGGAGATTGCATCATGAGGGCTCCAGCTTCAGGAAGGTTTTAGAGCTCTAATGAATCAGGACTGATGGAGCTGTCTCACATACCAGGAATTGGAACCTCACTGATTCTGCTTGGTAGCACTGCTCTTGTATTTGAAAGCCACTAACATGAAAGCTGGCAAGATAGCTCAGTAGACTTAGGCAAGTGCAGGGGTTGGGTTCAATTTCCTATGCCACATGTCGTGCTGGCCCCATCCCTGTATGCGATGAACTGGTGACCAAGTCTGGGCATGTGGAGCACACCTGTAATCCCAGTGCTGGGTAGGCTGAAAACTGGAGAACCACTACAAGTCTGAGCTGCATACTCATGATGCAAAACGCACACACGAAAGACCCTAAAATGATAAGCAGTGAGTGTCATTGACAAGCTACTTAAATCATGATGTTTTATCTTGCAGAACCTAATAGAACAAAACACCTCCCACCTGTAAAGGGGTTGAAGAGTAATGTGATTATAAATTATATGACAATTATAAGTTGTTGATCTGTTACTTTCCTTCCATCATACACTATAGAAAGTATAAAGCATTTGTGTATTTCCTCGTAACTGAATTAAAGTTTCATGTGATCTATGAAATGTCAGATGATTAATTTTTAAATTAATGCCCTCAATTAATTTTTCAAGAATTTTTTTAATTTTTCAAGAATTTTTTTACAATATACACTATTTTCCACCACTAATTTCATTCAGTCTTTTACTATTGGGACTGTTTTATCAATGCACCAAGAGTCAATCAGACTCTCGGAAAATATTTAGGATAACCCCATTACATCAAATGGGAATTAAAAATGCGTTCATTTGTAATTAATGTGCAGTGGATGTTTACATTTAATGGTTAGCATATTCTGTCCTATAAAAAGGCTCCATGGGTCTACCTTAGAGGACAAAGTTTATGTATTTAAAGAAAAGTCTTGTTGTTCATTAAAAGTAATGTAGTAGAATGAATAATTTAGCCTTTTAGATTTTGCACAGTAAAATCCTCTTTTTCTCAATTTTTCAAGCCAGTGAATGGGCTAGATGGTAATAATTTAGTTAATTAAATTGGATCTCTCTTAAAATAACTTTTCTATTCTAAAGTTAATATATTACTAGATATTTCACCAGGTAATGTTAAAAATCATAGTCAAGGGGCCAGGCAGATGGCTCAGTGAAGCAAGTGCTTCCCTGGCAAGCACAAGAGCCTGAGCTCAATCTCTGGTTCTGCAAAAAAAAAAAAAATCATAGCCAAGCACAGTTGGACTATTCTTAGTTTACAGATGGATTATGTATAATTAGTTTGTTCTTATTACAAATTTTTTTCTCATTTAATTGGATAACCTTGGTTTATATTCCCTAGCAGTGCATAATTCTTTATTAACTCATAAAGGAAGTCAAATGCTTGCAAACTAAGTGGACAAAACTCTGCGCACAGCACTGGGAACGCTGCTGTAGCTTCTTAAAGCTCTCTGGCCATGCTTAACTTGCACCAGGAATCACCCTGGAAGCAGTAACAGAAACAAACTAAGTGTCATTACTGTTCTTCCAAGGAAGATCCATTTTTGTATTAAAATAATAGCAAAGAAAGTTACATTCAGAATTTCCTTTCTTTGCACTAAGATGTTTTGACAAAATACAAAAGAACCCTAGACCTAAAAGACATAAAATTTATCTTTCAGTTATTGCCCCTTATATAAATAAAAGCTCACCATAAGCAAGAATTTCTGCTAACTGAAGGATTTTGAACATAGAGAGGATGTACTCATTAATAAAAAATAATCTCCCCTCATACACAATGAATAATTTTTTGAATGAATTATGAAATTTTTGGTTGAATGAAATAATAATTTTTAGCTATCAATTTCCATATACCTTATTCTGGCCTGGGTCATGACTCAATTAAAAATGAGAAAATAAAGTTAAGGCTTTTCGACTGTTCAGTAGTAGGAAATTATAGGAGAACTCTTCTGCTACAAATTCTCAGGTGAATTTCCACAAGGCCTTTAGACAAGTATAAACAGAATTCAAAAATCTTTAAACTGCTTCATATTCTTTATAACTTAAAAGCTCATTGTCTTAATGATTTAAAAAATGGGTTCTGATTAAAGAATTTACCATTATCCATCTAGGTATAATGTCAAGGAATTTCTCTTATCACTGTACTGTCCAAATAGTCCCTGTCTTCTCAGAAAGTAGTACCTGTTTCTTTCCTTTATGCCTTTAGGGCTTGTTATTATTGTTGAGATGGGCATAGTTTCCACTATAAAAGTCACCTTGTGATGTTCCCAATTCTATTAATTTTTGATCTGCCCTGAAGCTGGATTCTAGTAGCTGACTTCTATAGTACCAGTGTTTGAACTATTATAACAAAATTTATTTTACTTTATTTATAATTTTTAGGGAAAGGTCTACAGGGTGTTCAGGGTCTTACTAGTAGATCAGACTCATAGTGCTTCACCTGTTTACAGCCTCCCAAGAGCTGAGATTATAGGTGCACACCACCACATCTAGTCTCAATTATCATCTCAGTGCGCTCAGGAGCTGGGCCATCACAGCAGTCCTAGGGATTAAATCCCCAGCCCCTGTATCTGCTTGCAGGCACCTTAATCTGCTGAGTTATTGGGCCAGCCCTACAAAATCTTTAATGAACAAAAGTTTGATGATACATGGTATTCACAACTACCTTCAGTACAGGAACAGCTTTTCCCACCAATGACATCATCATGGTTCCCAGGAAAATGCTTATTTACCCAAATCCTGTAAAATCTCAAAGAAAAAGTAGTCCAATTTGATCAAACTTCAAATCTTCATTTTCCTGCCCCATATTACGTCCTTGTCTCAATCAGCTCTGAGTGCTATAACAAATACAACATATTTGGTGGCTGAAAGCTCAAGCATTTATGTCTCAGTTTGGGGGGTTGAGAACCCAAGGTAAAGACACCTACAGATTTTACCTGTGTGACTTCCCTCTTCCTGGTTAACAGATGATCACTTTCTTAACATGTCTTCATATCTCCAAGAGACATCATTTCTCTCACTCTTTCTCTTATAAGAGCACTGACTGTACTCCTGAAGGGCTCTCTGTTGCGACCTCATTACCTCCTAAGAATTATACTCCTAAGTATTAGTCCATATTTAAAAATTCCACATATGAATTTGAGGTCAAGACAGGGCAATCATTCAAGCTATAGCCCTACTCAGGGGCACACTGCAGTAGGACTGGCCATTCCCTATCAGGGAAGCAGCCACCTTCTTCCACAGTTTCTTTTGGTGCAGAGTGGTGTACGCTTCACTCTCCAACAGCTGGTAACCCGTACCAGAGTCTTAGGCAAGGAGTTGCACCTAACTGTTGTGCTGGTAAAACCACTCAGTCCTGCCACATCCCTACAGATCTGGGTCCTCCAGACTGAGACTGCCTGGAACTACTTGATGAGCTTTTCTGGGCCCATTACATTTAAAGATGGACCACTTGACTTGCTGAAAACATTTATTTATAGGTGGAAGTAGCTCTATTAGAAGTGGTATCTAAATCTCCTGTGGTCACCTTGGCCAGCATTATGTTGGCTGAATGATTACCCTGCCCCAACATTGAACTCATGTGTGCAGTTTCTTATATGGACTAATATTTAGGAGTGTAATTTTTAGTTCAAGCCAATGATGCCCATCCTGCACTCAAACTAAAAGATATCCACAGAGATGTCTGAACCACGGGTCCTCATACAGACTGCAAGCTGGTCTAAAAACAAAAGGTCAGTGTCTACACAAACCATGTAATCTTTTCCACAGATCATATTTACATGTGTGTATGTGTGTGTGTGTATGAATGAGAAATATATCTCATATATAAAGTATATATATATATATATATATGAATGGGATATACAAAATTATTTATAATTTTTGTTGAAAAATGTGTAAAATATTGTTTACAAAATGAGAGAGAAAAAGAAAGAGGATTACTCACAACAGAAGGGAAAAATATCATTAAAAACAAAGAAAAAGTGCTCTTGTACTTTGCTGCAGTCTGGGAAATGACCAAAGTGTCAATCCCACCTAGCCAAGGACATTAAAAGATCAAAAGATCTCGTCTGCTTAGGAAACAATAAAGTAGATAAAATTACAAAGCAGCTGCTGGAGAAGCATCCTACAAAAAGAATCACCTTCCAGGCAAGCAGAGAATGCCTCCTGGAATCCTCCTGATGCCATGGTGGTGATCAGAATTGTTTCCCTGCATAGACAAGGAAAAAAGATGACTGTGCAGAGCAGGAGCAGGCCCCAGACGGATGCCCCCACAGTGCTGTCCCACAAAAGGCAGCTTAGTTCCGGGCTCAAAAACATCACAGTGTAATTCTTGGCGTAAAAGTCAGCAGAGAAAGAGCTCTTGGGTCACTGATGTTGCATCCCAGGTCCGCCCAGCTTCTGCACCACTATCTGCCAATGATGTCCACTCTGCACTCAAACTTAGAGGGCTAAGTCCCCTGCAGGGATGCAAGTGACAGGATCACCACCTTTTAAAGATATACATAGAGACTGGGCATGGTGGTGCACTACCATAATCCCAGCTCCTGGGAGGCTGTGCACAGGCGGATCACTATGGGTCTGATCTAGTAGTGAAACCATGGGCATCTTGAAGACCTTTGCGTAAAATACAAAAATGAAAATAAGAATAAAAATGAATAAATGTACACAGATATAAAGTAAGCCAAACAGCATGGATGCAAATCTCTTCTGGTCCTAGGCTATAATTACTCTGGTTGGGTAGAAGCTTTATCCACCTGAACAAAAACACCCTCCAAGATAAGTCTAGTATTGCTCTAAGCTATTATTCCCAATGATGGACTTCTTCTCTCCACAGGAAGTAACAATGGCTCAGCCTTTGGGACAGGAATAATTCAAAATCTCACTAAACTTTTCCAAATAAAATAGAAGCTTCATACTCCATACTAGCCTCAGAGCTCTGGGAATATGGATAAGATTAACAGACCTTAAAGACAACCCTAGCCATGTTCTTTGATCTTTGACAAAAGATCAAAGCCCCATAGACTGATTTTCTTCCCACCGCCCTTCTTCTGTCTGATGCTCATCTAGGATGAGGATTTGCCCCCACAGCTGCTAAAGTTTCACAGATACAGCTTGGGTACATCAAACCCACACCAGGAGCCTACCATGTCACTCTGGGCATGCAGGCACTGCCTAGCCCTATACTTTGCTACATACAACTGTACTCACCACAAGACAAGCACGTCACCCTAGTCTTCAGCTAGAAGTTTATCTTACTTCTATTTGCTACCCTAAAGAAAACACAAGCTTGGGTACACTTTGGCAGAATGTAGCTATAAGGAGCTAAGCACACCATCCACATCGAAGCCAGGCCCTGGCCTGTTGAGTTCGAGTTTGGTAGAAATAGACCCAGGGAGTTGAGGAGTGCTGCAAGGCTCGGTGGGCAGGGTATTGAAGCCCAGACCTATGGTGAGGATGCTCATGGCAAGCGGTAACTTGGGTACACTGGTCTGCCCGGAAGATGCCAGGTACATGAAGAGCAGGTGCCCAGACAAAACTCGGGGGAACCGGTTTAAACCCAACTTCCGAAATTAAGATCTGCTTTGTCACATAGCTGTAATGTTTGCTGCAATAACCTAAAGTACAAAACCATTAGTTTCTAAAGCTTGTTAATTTCTAAATTTCAGTAGCTGTTATTAGTGCTGCTAATTATACTATTGTAAATAGGATACCATATCTGCTTTAACCACACGTTCTCCCTTGGGTAATAATATGGGAAGGTGCTTGGGTAATAACCTCACTAAAGCCCTAGACTGAAGGACAGAGGACTGTGCCAAATAGACACCAATATCTGACTCTCAATCCATAGAGAAAGCAAAATCTTGGGACACACACAAAACAAGACTATCTGACACAGGAGAGATACGTAAAGAACAGTCCCTTTACAGAGAAGTTCTGATTACAGTGATACAGGTACCTATTATTAAACTTTCACAGAAAAATATCACAGAAATCAAAATTGTCCCTGAAGTAGGAAATGTTTAAAACAAGGAGAAAAAGGCAATCTCAGGCACTGTTCCCACCCAGAACAAAATCAGGGGACATGAGTATAAAATAAGTTTTAATTCACACACCCAAAACCTCTGAAATGATAGGAATTGAAATAAAGAAACAACTGCAGAAGGGTATAGAGGAAAGCACATCAGAAACAATTTCCCAGGTTAAAAAAAAGAAATGAAATGAAATGATAACTATAATGAAAGAATTACTAAGTATTTCTAATGAAGACACACACAAACATAGAGGAAAACAGAAAATGAGGGAAACCTTGAATGAGCAATATAGGAAAGAAACAGAATGCAGAATCAGACTCAAAGAGATACAGAAAATTAAAAACTTCATTAAAAGCTAGAAAAGCTGTTGGAATGAAGGTGAAGAGAGACTTTCAGTTGTTGAAGACTGCTGCAGCTGGTACTGTATCAAAGATAGCAGTGTGTAGTACCAGGGCTGAGCCTGGGATGCCTGTCACCTGACCTGCTACATGCGTGCTGCTTCCAATGTCATATCAACTTCTGCCATACTGTCTCTCAAGTAAATGCTTGTTTATAAAAAAGGACAATAAATGCAAACAAAAGACAAGAAAAAATGTCATAAGACTGTCCTGGTGCAACATTGTATATGGTTAGATTTCTAAATTTCTGTGTAAAAATATGGAATTCATTATTTATTCCTATTTTTTCAAAAAATTTTTATTTTTTTCTTTCTTCTTCACATTCTGTGGGGACTTAAAGTTTAACAGATCAATGCTTCATGGAAAATACCTGTTCCATGTTATGTCTAAGATATTTGATATTCAGACAGATAGTGAGGTTAAACTCAATTTCCTATTTTATGGGGTAATAATATCATTAAACTTCTCTTCTGGAGGGTGAACAACTTAAGTTTGCAGATCAAGAATTAGAAGGAAAAAAAGGCTACCAGGACAGCCAACATTTTGAGCCTAGCCATTCAAGGTCAGTGAAGATTCAAGACTTAGGAGAACCTGTACTGTAACATCATGTAACTCAGTTGCATCCTGAATTTTCTGATCAAGGAGATTATGGGGCCACAGAGAAATGCGATCAGTGATGTAGAGTGTGCCTAAAGGGGGTTACCTGGAGAGAAAACATTCTCTCAGGCTTTCACAGAGAGCAAATTGTTCGAGCAATGGTTATGACTCATCCACATGGTTGGCACTGACAATGGATCTACAAACTGTGGTACATGGTTTCAGGGTAAATCCTGAGGGGATTTGACTGACCTTGTCAGATACAAAAGTTACATTTCTTGTTATATAGGTCTTGATTTATCTTGGTCTTAAGCACCAGCAGAAAAGCATAAAAACAAGGTATAAAAAAGTAAAACCATATTAATATGCTAAACTGTAAAAGGCTCAAGTCAACAACTTCTGACCACCAATCCTATGAATAACCCACTGCTATTATGGGCTACTGATTATATTTGATTAGTTTGCTGAATTCACACACCAACAATATTTAAATGGCAGTGGAATACCCATCTCTGACAAAACTAAATAAAAAAGGGGATATACACAAAGAATCATTTTGTATCTGTATACACAAAGTAGGATAAATATGTAGTTACTTTCTCTTAATTCAATGGGAAGAAAGATTTGTTTTAATAGTGTTTGGACAGGATATCATATCTGCATCTTGTACTATTAATAACTACTATGAAGACAGCAATAAGCAATGTATTAATTATTGTAACTGTCCTACTAACTAGTTTTGAAACTGTCTTATTAGTATTTGTTTCTCAATTAAACTAATTTTTAGAAAGACTGTTGCAGCTGGCCACCTGAAAACAGAAATTATCCCATGTATATTGTATGACCACAGCGCAATTAAAGTGAAAATTAATGACAAAAAAATGCCATAAGCACATGTAAATTAAATAACACCTTCTTCAGCAACAAATGTGTTACATATAAAAATAAACAAGAAATTAAACAATATCTACAACCTAAGAAAAATTCAAACAAAACTTACCAGAATTTGTGGGATGCAGTGAAAGCTGTGCTCAGAGAGAAATTTATAGCAATAAACTCATACATTAGGAGGACAGAATGAGAACCAATAAATACCCTAATGCTGAACTTCAAGCTTTTAAACTAAGAAGAGCAAACCAAGCCCAAAGACCAAACATAGGATGAAACTTTAAAGATTACAGCAAAAATTAATACAACTGGGACAAAGAAAACAATGCAAAGAGTTAATGTTTCAAAGAACTGGTTCACTCAAAGATCAAACAAAATTAATAAACCCATAGTAAAAAATCAAAGAAAAGAGGAATGAAAAAATTCAAATTCAAGCAATAAGAAAGGTAAAACATGAAATTACTACACATCCTGTGGAAAGCCAGATCAGTAGCTGTTTTGAAAATCTTTATTCTCACAGAATCGATGACACAGAACAAGTGGACAAATTCATAGATAAGTACATATTACCAAAACTGAATCAGTAATATATAAAAACTATGAATAAGCTAGTATCAGCAAATGAAATTCAAAATACAATTTAAAAAACCCTCACAAATAAATAAAAGCCCAGGTCCTGATGGTTCACACATGAAGTCTATTGGAAATTTAATTGCAATACTCCTCACAATCTTCAATGAATTTGGAAAATCATTTTTGGAAGCAAATATTATATTGATACCAAAATCAGAAAGATTCAACCAAAGAAAGGTAATTATAGATCAATCTCCCTCTTGAACATAGATGCAAAAATCCTCGGTAAGTTACTAGAAACTAGAATACACCAAATCATCAAGAAGATTATATATCATGGCCAGGCAGAAATCGTCCAGTGATACAAGGATGGTTCAACACACACAAATATATAAATGTAAAACACTATAACAATAGAGACAAACCCCAAAAGCACATGATCATCCCAACATCTGCAGAAAAGTTTTTGACAAACTCCAATACTCATTCATAATCAAAGTCTGCAGAAAATGTGCTTAGTTGGCCTCTATCTTAATCTGATAAAGGTCATCTATTACAAATCAACAGCCAACATAATCCTAAATGGAGAAACACTGAAAGCTTTTACTCTAAAATCAAGAACAAGATATGGATTTCCTCTATCACCAGACCTCTTCAATATAGTTCTGGAATCGTTAGCTAGATAGACACATTAGACAAGAGAGTGAAATAAAAGGAATAAGAAGCTATCATTAGTCACAGATGACATAATACTCTTTACTTGAAAGACCCAAAAACCTCCATCAAGAAGGTTATAGAACTAATGAACAATTTCAGCAGTATCACAGGACACAAAGTCAACACCAAAAAATCAGTAGCCTTCCTCTATACAGGTAACAAAATCACTGAGAGAGAAATTAGAGAAAAAACACCCTTCACAATAACATCCAAAAAAGGAAATACTTAGGAATTAATCTAACAAAGAAAGTAAAAGATGTATGCAATGAGAAATATAATACTCTGAAAAGGGGATTGAAGAGAATTTCAGAAAATGGAAAGCTATTCTTGCTCCTGGAGAGTAAGAATCAACTTTATGAAAATGACCATACTCTCAAGATTGTTATACAGATTTAATGCAATCCCCATTGCAAAGTACCATCAATGTACCTCAGAGAACTAGAAGAAAAGTTCCTAGAACTCATTTGGAACCAGAAAAGACCTAGAATAGCAAAGACAATACTGGACAACAAAGAAAAGGCAGGAGGCATTACAATTCCTAACTTGAATTTATGTTACAAAGCTACTGTGATAAAATCAGCATAGTATTGGCCAAAAAAAAATAGACCTAAGGATAAATGCAACGGATAAGAAGATTCAGATGCAACTACAAACACACTCTCCCATCTTTATCTTTGAGAAAGGGGCCAAACATTCACTGGAAGAAAGATAGCCTCTTTAACAAATGGTGCAGCAAAAACTGGTCATCTATCTCCATGCACTAAACTAAAGTCAAAATTGATTAAAGAGCTAAACATTAAGACACAAGCACTAAATCTGGAAAAAATGTAGGTGGAAATCTTGAAGGCATAGGAGTAGTCAGTCCATGAACAAAAGCCAAACAGTTCAGGAAGTACCACAAAGAGTCAATAACTGGGAACTCATCTTATTGAGAAGTCAAAATAATAATAATAATAATAATAATAATAATAATAATAATAATAATAATAATGGGAAAAAGAAAACCCAGAAATTGACAAAAATAAAAAACATCACACAGTCAAAGTTCATCTATCTAGAATATATTAACAATTAAAAATTTAGGCCCTCAAACTTTAAAGACCCAATCCAAAAATGGGCATCTGAGATGGATACATATTCCTCAGAGGAAGAAATACAACTGGCAAATAAATACATGGAAAAATGTCCACTGGTAAATCAAGAAATGCAAATTAAAACAATATTGAGTGGCCTGTGAGCTAGCTCAGAGAACTAAAGCAGCTGCTTAGGCAAGCACGTGGATTGCAGTTTGATACCCAACACCACATGCCACGTCACCCTGCCCCCAGGCCAGGCTGAGCCAGCCAGAGGCTGGGTGAGTGGTGCATGCCTGTAATCCCAGATCTGGGGAGGCTGAAAGCAGGAGGATCATTACAAGTCCAAGCTGCGTAGAAAATGAACAACAAACAAAACACAATTTTGAGATACCATGTCACTCCAGAAAGAATGACTATTATAAAGAAATCAACTAATAGCAAATTCTAGAGAATCTGTGACAAAAAAGGAACTCATCCCCACTTTTGTTGGGAATGCAGACTGGAACAGCCACTATGGAAGTCAGTGTGCAAAGTCCTCAAAAAAGTAGGACAGGAAATCCCATTCAATCCAGCTATTTCCCCTCTGTTTTCCCAAAAGACCTGAAAGCACCACACCATAGTGCTACATGTGCACCCATGATTATAGCAGTACAATTTGTCATAGCAAAATTTTTAAAACAAACATAATGCCCATCACCTGAAGAATGGATGAAAAAGATTTAGCATTTATATAGAATGGAGTACTACTCAGCTATGAAGAAAGACAAACTTGAGGCCTTTGTAGGTAATGGGTGCAATCAGAGGTTATATTCATAAGTGAAATAAGTCAGATCCACCTGTGTAAATACTGTACTGTTTCCCTAGTATAAGAACCTGAAAGAATAAATAAATCCTGAAAGGTATAATAGATATAGTAAAATGGAAAGAAACTGAATATAAGGATTTAACAGCAAAGATGAAGGAAAGGAGAAATGATAGGAGAAAAGGAAGGGGGGAAATCATGAAAATACATATGCAGGATGGCTGAGATGACTGTACTCATAACTTCTATCAGGCTTTTTTGAAAATAGCAGTTAATGTTTAGAATTTCACTTGCACTAACTGTGCACTGACACCTGGACCTGAGCAACTACATCAGGACAGCAGCCGTAGTGCAAAGACCACAGCTGGGCGCTGTTCCTCTTGGTTTTCTAAATGCCAACCATTTCCAATATCTTTTCAATTATTATCATGCTCTCTTTACAATGATTTTACTTGAAAGTAGAAAGACAAGAAAACAAATTAAGGTTTATGGACTCAACTATTTGCCCAGTCTTGCATCACTACATACGTTAATCTGAGCAACGGATTTGGTGATAAAAACAGGTAATATAACAACCACTGTTAATTTGTTATTCTTGTTTTGAAGATCTGTAACACATGCATTGTTGTATGTTACTCTGTTTCTGTTTCTTTTTGCTTTAGTTTTCACTCTTCAAAGTAAAATAAGGGTGGGAAAGTCAGCTCAACAGACTAAGTTCCTGCTTAGGTAATGGCAGGGAGCAAGCTTCAATCCCCGGCACTCTGAGGTCTACAGCACTTATGCTCCGCCTGCTGCAGGAAACAGTAGCCACAGAGCTTTGCAGGCTCACAGCAGTTGAATGGTGGTAGTTTGTATTAAAAAATAATTTAAAGCTAAATCCAAAAATCTGATCTTAAACAATAAAATAGCTATAAAACTAGATATACAACTTCTCTTCTTCAGCTTATATCCATGGCCTTGATGTATTTGTAAGATGAAGAGGGAGTAAAGCCTAAATAGAAGTTCATTTACCTCACATCATTTAGCTTATTAGAGCTCACTTGTCCTTAGCAATAATGTGTTGGGTTCAATTTTTGATGATTCTTTATCTTCAGAATATTTAAAGCACAAAAATGAAAAGAATAAAAATAATAAACAAAAAGGGATGCGAGGATGTAGGGAGACAGACTTTGTGAGGATGGGAAGTGGTTCAGAGAAGAGAGAGAGGTGGAGGGGAGGGAGGGCAGTACAACTGTGAAGCCCAGCTGGTACCTCCAGTTGTATGAGCCACCCCCCGAGCGAGTGTGTCTATCCTGCGGCACCAGACAAAGACCTCATAAAGTGATAGGAGCAGGGTAACAAGCAGACACTTGATGGAGAGATTCTTAACATTCGCCGTCCATTTCCTTGTCTGCCGCCTTTCTCTCGGCCCTAGCTGTCTCCGTGCATCACTGGCTATATACAACCTGAGGAGAGTATGCTGGTCATGCCACGATTTCTTTAAAACTTTGAATATATCAGTTGTTTAAAAATGCAACGATACAGGAAATGTAACTTGAGCATTTGAAGGAATTTCAGCAGTTTACTGCGGAGTGACACTGAATAAACTAGCAAAGGGAAGCACACCATTCGACTCATCACCTGAGATTTTTTTCTTTTCTACAGTGGGAGCTTTACAGATAAGGCTGTGTTATCCACTCAGAAAATAATGCTGACTTGGGCACATCTAAACAATTCACAAAGTAATGAAGGAGTATTCACACATGGGTGTCAGTGAGAAGATTCCATTTACAGTAGTCTATTTGGTTTTGTTATCAATAGAAAAAATCTAAAATAAGGAGGTAGGTTTTATGCCATTGTACCCAGGCTGCCAGTTCATTAACTCCATTCTGAATGAAGTGACAAAAACTCTTCTAGAAATGTTAGAAATATTTTTCTCCATGATTTTTTCCAACTACTGCACTTTCTTCTGTTTATAAATGCTATAAGCATTTCAGTTTTCATGAGGAAGTATTTTATGGCTTCTAATATTATTTATTTAACATAGGAGTTGAAATGATATAGGAATAATGTGGCAGTTGACACATTGTGTCAACTTGCCTTGAATCAGCTTCTGGCAGTTAGGGGAGTTCCCCCCAACCCCCGCCTACCCTGCAGGCTGGCAGGGCTCAGCCTGGGGTGTGATTGGTTCTACCCTAGGGCCATGGACTTCCCCAGAGTGACTCAGCACAAAAGGTGTGTATAAAGGAGTTGAGGAAGGCTTCCTGTTGCTCTGCCCCATTTCCTTGGAGAAGTCCCAGTCTTTGGAGGAGCTACAATCTTCGTCTTCACAGTCAGTGTAGAAGGAAAAGAGAGGCTTTAAGGACACTGCGGATGCTGCTCGTCCTCTGCTCTTCTTTGTTTTCTGCTGCCATGAACTGCTGCTGTCTTTTGCCTTGGAGCCAGCTGAGTAGGAACTGAAACCTCCATAAAATGTGAGCTAAATACACCTTTCCTTCCTTCATTTTGAGTGCTGAGTATTTGTCCTAGCAACAAGCAAAAAGTAACTAAGACAAATGGTATAAATCCTCGAAGAGACAGAGGGTAAGTATTATAATTTGCAACCTGCTGGATATCTGATACTTTGAGTTATAGTCCCCAAAATCAAATAATGAATTCTAAGGCACAGAGGACATTAAGAAAAAGAAAGGCTTATTGAGAGGGAGAGACAGAGTTCTTAAAAAGCAAAAGGGGATCTGCATGGGTTGTTAGGACCCCACCTCTCGGGGAAATTTTGCATAGCACAGCATGAATATGATATGGTGGTAGTTATGACGAGCTGACAAGGTGTTAAGGACAGCCACACAGGTAATATTGATTGAGGGGAGAAGCAAGTCTCACAGCAAGTGCACAAAGGAGGGATGAAGAACTTTTCAGAGATGAGTCCACTGAGGTGACTGTCTATCTGGACTTTAGGAGAGCAGGTGTTACCACATGTCTTAGGCCTGGCTGTACCATCTGCATCTTGAGGCCTGGCCTCCAGGTAGTATGTCTCTGGCCACTATGTAATGAATTTTCATTTCTTCCATTCAGCCCCCCAGGGCCCAGCCCTATTTGACTGCTTAACTCAGTGGTCTACAATAGCATAAACTAATTAAAAAGCCCTATCCAGGACTGGAGATATAGCTCAGTGGCATAAACCCCTGCCTGGCAAGTGCAAGGTCCAAAGTTCAGTCCCTGGTACTGCAAAAATAAAGAACAAAGAAAAAAGAGCTCCATCTATGATTCACTAAAATAAGGATAAAGCACCAATTACTGCAAACTGAGTCACTATAGAGTTTTACAAATATATGATGGAGAGGAGGAGAAAACTTTATAAAAAGGAGAAAATGAACAAAAATTCACAAGGACAGCAATATTGACCCACATGGGCTCTTAGTGAGAGAGATGATGTTTCAAGAGATGAGTTTGTCAAAAGTGACACAGACCAGTATTTTCTCAAACTTTTGTCCCTTTAGCTTAAATATGAAGATGGATAAAAGAGGGTTCCAGGCTTTTAAATGATTTTTGGTTTTTTTTTGCATCCAAATATAACAAATCTTGCTATCGTAGGAAGTATTTGATAGATCTCAAATTTAGTTAGCAAGCACACATCAGGCATCTGGAACGGGAAGATGATCCTTTGCAAAAGACAATTATTTCTCATTTCAAAACTCAAAAGAAAAAAAAAGTACTTATCAACTAAATCACTCTTCAGTGCTGTGGTTTATGCACCAAATGGGTCACAACTTCATGCTATTACTGAATGTCAGGTCTTCAAATGTCCAACATGCAGGTTCTCAACTGCAATTCAATAATTGCAAGACCATAAGTTAGTGCTGACAGTTGTATCACTTCAAGCAGGTACCCAGGAAAATGCCCCTAACAGTGTTTCTTATCAGCAATCATCAGTGGAGCCCCTTGAAAACTATGGTCAGTATTTCCTACTTTTTGATTTTCCATTGTTCATGTTTGAATGCTGGAAGTTGCCAACCATTTGGGAAGTCCTTAGGCGAGGAGCCTAATCCTGAGCCACAGATCATCACGTGGAGACAGGAAAGGACAGTAGGGAGAGTCCAGCTGAGCACAGTAGAGTCTCCTTCTCCACTCCTGATCATCGTGCTCCGTGTGGCACATTTAGGCACCCCGGGGAGTATATGCTTGCTATGAGCCAAACCTTGGGAAGTTTCAAGAAGAAATAAACATGTGTCCTTAACCCAAGGTCAAGTTCAGCCCACACATTCTTGCCAGACCACTTCAAAGTGAGCATTCCCGATGGCAGGTAAGACACATGGGATTTCCGACACAGGCAGGGTACTCCAGGAATAGCCACTGCCCACAAGCTATCCACCAAGTCCTTGGCACATGTAAGAGGAAATTATTAATTACACATTCAAAAATCAACCCAGGATGAGCGGGTCCCTACTATATATAGACTTCCTGAGAGGATTCATAAAGCAAAATATATCACCTTTGAAAATTTTTCTGACAGTCATTCTTAGAGATAATTTTATATTTAAGAAACAAGTAGATAATGAATATGGAAGTGAAAACAGTGACTGCTTCAACACGGAGAGTTTTCATTCCTCTCTGTAGGTACTTGCTTTCAGAACCTTCTCACCTACAAAAAGCTGAAGACAACAAGTTTCTTTTACTACAGCTATTGAGCAAGCTGCATTTCAGCTAAAATGTCTAGGCCAAGTGCGTTAGAATGAAAAATATCAAGGAGCAGTAAGTAGTAGTTTCTATGTAAGAAAATAAGACATAGCATTCATGATATTTCTGTGAGGTAAGTACTTTAAAAGATGACTTGATTTGTAAATACCAGTTTTTATGTCTGAGAAAAATAACAGCACATGAGGCGGGGCCCATACCTGACTCCATAGAACTCAAGAAGGCAGGCTGAGACAACAGCAGGTCCTCATTAGTTTCCACCAAAAAAGAACAAGAGCATCCATTGAAGAACCAATCTGGGGCTGGGAAGACAGCTCAGTAGAAACGCTTGCCTGGTAAGTGCATGGTCCTGAGTTTAACCCCTGCTACCACAAAGTAAGTAGGTAAGTAAGTAAGTAAATAAGTAAATAACTATTCTTCAGAAAGATATAAATCTTTATCATTGGAATTCTTGTTGATTATTTTTCATGGTATAGATCAATGCTGTCCAAAAGATGATGTGAACTATTGTATAATCGTAAATTATCTAGTAGAACCTCATAGAACAGAATGATTTTTATTTTTAAAATGTATTTTAACATGCTAATCAGAATATCTTAATTTTAATATACATCTTTATTATAATAAACATAAAATTTCTAGCAAGATATATCAAATTCTTATTTTACATATTAAGTCTTAAAATCAATTTTACACTTAAATCTCATCTCAATCTGAACAAGGCACCTAAGTCAGCAGCCCCTACATTACACACTTAGCTCTCTCTGTTTATCAGAGGTCCAGTATTTGTGTCACTTAGAGTTATATTGCATGTTAGATACTGCAGCCACTGTTCCTATCCAGAAAGTTCCTAATACTCTTAAAAGAGTAAAGCATTTATGTTCTTTTAACCCCCTGCCAAATTTTAGTTACTTTTCTCCCTGCTAAGTTGAAATGCCCAATGCCCAGTTAGTATGTGAATGCCTTACTTTGGCTCACGATTTGTACAGGTTCAGTCCATGACCCGCTGGCCCCAACCAGCACAGCACCACAAAGGACAAATGCATCATGCCAAGACGGGCAAAAACCAGTAGAAAGAGTATCCCTTGCCCGTGTGTCCCAGTCAGACCTTCTTAATGGTGCTGTCCATAACCAGTGGGGACTTCCTATGACCACACCTAAAATGGTAATAAAATAATCAAGGATCTAATCCAGCACTGCACCCTTAATTCCCATTCACACACCCTAAATCCAGACACTTCTGAAAAGCCCTACCTCTGATACACTAGGCTTTACAAGGACTTCTAGGTACAAGGCATACCATACCCCAAAACAATAAATTGTTGTGTACTGATTTCTTTCGATGGAAAATTTTTCTGCTAGAAAAAAAAAAAAAATCCTAAGCAATTAATGAGGTTTTGTTTAATAAAACTTTGATTACAGACTAATAAAATAGGAAAAAAATAAAGCTATATGATGGATTTTCATTTTATTTTATTTTTTGTATTTTAGGACAAGAGCCCCAGGGTATGCAGGGTCTCAGTACTAGATCAGACTCATAGTGATTCTCCTGTTCACAGCCTCCCAAGAGTTGTGATTACAGGTGCACACCCAGTCTCAACTGCCATCTCAGCTTTCCCTGGGGGCAGGGCCAGTAATGCAGGCTCAGGGATCAAACTCCCAGCCCCTATATCTGCCTAAGCAGGCACTTTAATCACTGAGATATTTGGCTGGCCCTGTATGATGGGTTTTAAATGCCTGTTGCACAAATGCTGCAGCTTTAAGAACTTACAGAAAAGAGTACACAAAGGCTAGTTCTAGTTAATGAAGTGTAAAGTCTTCCTTAGCAGAGAAAATTGGAGAAATAATGGTGTTAAAAGAGTCCCTAGAAGCCTGACCAGACAGATTCCTGTGGGGATTATTTGCCGAGCCCCAGGAAAGAGTACAACAAGTAGCACGGTGGGCTAACAGAACGACTGGCAGCCGGCTTCTTGCCTTAGATATGTAAAACTGGTTTTAAAAATCTTTAAAGAAAAAGAAATATTTTAGCTTTCCACTGGGAACTTTAAGTACAATGAATTGATAAATCAGATATTAAAAAATCAGGGCCTTTGATTTGATCTGATTAACAAGGTCAGGACTAGGTCATGCCTCCAAAGCCCACTGGCTAATTCTTCATCAACCTTATGTTGTGTTCTGATATTGGCATCACACCCTTTTGTGGCTATACTCATTTTTTTCTTTTTAAAATTGACTTATTTATTTACTTGCTTGGTACAGGTTCTTGCTATGCAGCTCAGACTCATAGTGATCGTCCTTTCTCAGTCTCCCCAGCTCCAACAACAAAGAGAGGGCAAGCAGAAAAGCTAGGAAATATGACGGGGGCAAAACCATACATTTATATACACAAGATAGTTAAGGCAGTGGTCCTGAGAATCTCAGTCAGGTTTGTGAAGCCAGCAGGTAATCGGCAGGATTCTCACCCTGACTAACTATATATGCTGATACCTGTGAACTGAACAAATGTACCGAGGATAGCGAAATGTAATGCCAGGGTCATGCTTGGAATGGCAGGCATTCTGGTCTTCCCAATGGGTACTGCTTCTAATGTCGTATCAGTTACTGCTACACTCACTCAATTAAATGTTTGTTTTTAAAAAAGCTAATAAATGAAAACAAGAGAACCTGTACTGTAACATCCTATAACTCTCAGTGGGGTCCCAAATTTTCTGTTCAAGGGAATTATGGGGCCACAGAGGAAAGTGATCAATGATGTAGAATGTGCCTAAGGACAGTCACATGGAGAGAAAACATGCTCTCAGGGTTTCACAGAGAGCAAATTGGTCAAGCAATGGTTGTGACTCATCCACATGGCTCACACTGACAAAGGATCTACAAACTGTTGTACAGGGTTTCAGGATAAATCCTGAGGGGATTTGACCTTGGCAGATACAGAAGTTAATAGTTCTTTTTATATAGGTTTTGCTTTATCTTGGTTTTAACTATCCAGCAGAAAATTATAAACACAAGGTATAACAAGTAAGTCATATTAATATGCTGAGCGGTTAAAGGCTCAAGTCAATAACTTCTGACATCACCAGTTCTGCAGATAACTCACTACTATTATGGACTACTGGATTATATTGGGTTATTTTGTGGAACTCATGCACCTATAATATATGAATGACAATGAAATACCCGTCTCTGACAAAACTAAACCAAAAAGAAAGATATAACGGAAGGACCATTTTGTAGTAAAAATATATATTTTTGTATATATATTTGTATACAAAATAGGATAGATATACAGCTACTTTCTCTTACTTCAATGAGAAGAAAAATTTGTACTCAGTAGAATAAGCGCTTCCTGGGCAAGTGCAAGGCCCTGAGTTCAATCCCCGTTTCTGAAAAAAAAAGAAAAGACATAGATAAGATGTCATGTCTGCATCTTGTACTATGAATAACTACTATGAAAACAACAATATGCAATGTATTAATTATTGTAATTGTTCTACTAACCTGTTTTGAAAAAAATTAAATGAATATTATTCATAAAAATAAATTTCCATACAACAGAAAGAAAATTTATTTATTTATTTATTTATTTATTTATTTGCTTGGTATAGGGTCTTGCTATGCAGCTTGTACTCATAGTGATCCTTCTATCTCTGTCTCCCCAGGTCTGGGAATTCTGGCATGCACCACCACATCCAGTTTCAGTGGCTGGCACAGCATGTATTAATGGGGATTGAACCAACGTCTCTGTGCTTGCCAGGGAGGTGCTTAGACCACTGAGCTATCTGTCCAGCCTCAGATACACACATTTATGTAAGATAGCCTCCAATCACCAATTCATTAATTCCGTGGAGATTTACTGAGTGTCTAATGCTAATTATGTGATGCCACCTGACAAATCAATTCAAATGCATACAGAAATCTGGGCCATAGGCAGTGCTGTTTCTTGGAGGTTTTAAGGAACAACATTATCTTCAAATGTTTTACAAGAAGCCAAGCTTGACATGAGCTTTGAAGCATAAATGAATGCCTCGGGCATTGTTGTATGGGGGTAATCTTGGCCCAGGAAGGAGCCGCTTCTCTGAATTACCCTTCTTACAACATTTATCAACAGAATGAATACCCTCTCTGCTGTGCCTAGGACAACCTAAATTCTCCTCTTTTGTCCTGGGGTTGTCGCCTCTGATTTTGGTTGTGAGGGCACAGTTTTCTAGCTTCCTTGGACTGCTGTATGCACAGGTATCAACCAGCATCAGTGTTGTCTCTCTTTTTAACGTAAGGTCAATTAACATACTTGTAGTACTTAAGTGATGTTAAATCTACTTTAAGATAATAAGGTTTTGGACAGTCAGGAGGGAAGTAAGCATCATGCAAATGAAAGCTCTGCCCTCTGCCCTGGGGCAGGAATCAGTGCATTCTTATTTGTATGCAGAGTTAGTTGGGCTAAGTGTAGCTATGAGCCTACCACTGTGTTTAGACATTGGGTGTAGTTTAAGAAGATGTGTCTTGTTATCAAGTAGACAAGGATTTGATTGTGATCATTAATCCCAATCTGTCAACTAGGATAGATTAAGAAATACTTCAAAGATTTGTAAAGCACAGCTTTGGGTGTGTCTATGCATAACTGACAAGTAGACCAGCCTACCAGGGAAGGAGAGGACACACCCTCCTTCTGGATGACACCAATAGGCATCCTCCACCAGTAGCTCTGGTGGAGTAAGAGGGATAAGAAGTGGAAAATGTGCATCTTGAGCAGTTTTAGGCTTTCTGTGCGGATGTGCCATTGGCTGCCCACCCTTGCCTTTGGACTTGCTGCTGTGTCTCCACTCTTCTCCAATACTCCAGCCCAGATTCAGAAGCTGATCTCAAGAGAGCTTCAGTTCACTGACCTTGGGCTGGCATCTGACATGTGAGTCCCCTTATCTGCAGCTTTCTTTCTTTATCTGAACTGATACTGGATCTTCAGTGCTCTTTCCTCCAGACTTATGGAACAAGTATGCCTCTGATTTTGTATTTTCCTGTCTCTGATTCTGTATGGATTCTCCTGTCTCTGACTTGGTAACCTTACCTAATAAATCTATTTGCAATATACATATATTTTGTACAAGTTATATTACTTTAAAGAAATCCAAGTAACATAGTAGTTTAGTTATTTTTAGATGCCTTCTTCAAACATAAACTCCTTTATATAAAATTTCAGATGACATGGTACATCACGTAGAAGACCCTACAAACTCCACCAACTCCTAGATTTATTTTTGGTTGTTGTTTGTTTTTTATTTATTTTATTAAAGAACAAATAGCAATGAGACAGTTTCAAGACAAATTAACAGGACAGATTCGATAAATTAATCCATTGCAAATTATTTTCGTAATGTTTTGGTATCGCACAAAGTGCATACATGATATACTTACAGCAGATGTCTCTTATCAGTAAATTAAGAGAGTGTAGCTATTTACTTATCTTATTTTTTATACCTGAATTATATCACAGATTCAATAATTAATACTTTCTACCTTGTTATCTTCCTAGAGGTTGTCCATCGTACTAGAATCCAACATAATATCTTGTCCAACCACTATTAGTGCAAATCTTGCTTCTCATAGAATTATGCAGAAGCACGGCATATTTATCCTAACTGTACTGTCCATACACACACATCATGATTCCTCCTCTGTATCCTCCCCTTTACTTTGTCTAGACCTGTCAAAGATGGGCACTCCATTGTCATTAAACCAATTTAGGTGCCTGAACTAGGTGACACAGTCCAATACCGTCCAGCATTCCACAATAATAGTGAGTTATCTGAAGAAGTTGTTGACTGTAGCCATTCACAGCTCAACTTATTATTATGGCCCCACATTCTATACCTCATTTTTATATTTTTCTGCTGGATGGTTAAGACCAAGATAGAGCAAGACCTATATACTAAAAGATGTAGCTTTTGTTTCTGATGAGGTCAGTGAAGTCCCCTCAGGGTTTATCTTGTAGCCCTGTACCTTACTCTGTAGATCCTTTGTCTGTGCCAACCCTTAGATTTAACAGCCAAATACAGTTTTGCTTTTTGTTGTTGTTTTTTGTTTTTGTATTTAGGACAGGGTATACAGAGCATCACTGCACAGATTGGACTCATAGTCATCTTCCTGTTTACAACCTCCCAAGTGCTGGGTTTATAGGTGCACACCACCATGCCCAGTCTCAATCACCCTCTCAGTGCACCCTTGGTGTGGGACTGGCATAGCAGGCCAGGGGATTGAACTCCGGCCCCTGCATCTGCCTAAGCAGGCACTTTAGTCTGATGAGCTATTTCGCTGGCCCGCCAAATACAATATTGTACCTGGATATAAAGAAAGTACTAAAAAATTAATAGTGTTCATGTACAGAAACAATAAACTTGCTGAGAGAGGAATTATGGAAACTACACCTGTCATAATAGCACCCAAAGAAAATGAAATACTTAGGAGTCATTCTCACAAATGAAGTAAAAGATCTATACACTGAAAATTGTAGTACACCAAAATGAAAATTAAAGAGGATATCAGAAAATAGAAAGATATCCCTTGCTCAAGGATAGGAAGAACCAATATTTTGAAAATGGCCATACCCCCAAAGCTTATATGCAGATTTAATACAATCCTGATCAACATGCCATTAGTACAACACATAGGACTAGAGAAAACATTCCAAAAATTTGTTTAGAATCCAAAGAGACCTAGAATAGCAAAACCCATCTTTGGCAGCAAAGACAAGGTAGGGGGCATTTGAATTCTTGACTTGAAATTGTGCTACAACGCTATTGTCATAAAAGCAACATGGTACAAGGAAAAGATCTATTCATTAGGACAGATTAGGTGGTGTAAAAATATATCCAAATGGATTCATCCACTTATCTTTGACAAAGGGGCCAAATACACTCACTGGAAGAAAGAGAGCTTTTAAAATATATTGTGTGGGAAAAACTGGCCTTCCACATTCCAAAGACCAAAATCAGATCCATGGCCATCACCACCCACTAATCTAAAACTGAAATGGAAAAAAGACTTAAATATCAGGGCAGAAACATTGAATCTGCTTGAAAAGAGAGTAGGCAGAACTCTTGAAGACGTAGGTATAGGCAAAAACTTCATGAACAAAACCCGAATTACACAGGAAATAATACAAAGAATCAATGACTGCAATCATATCCTATTAAAAAGCTTTTCCATAAGAAGATAAATGACCAACAAAGTGAAAAGACAACCAACAGAGTGGGAAAAAATTGTAACCAGATGTTGATCAAAGGACTTACATGCAGAACACACAAAAAACTGAAAGTGAATTGGACACCCAGATTTGAAGACTCAATCCAAAAATGGCCATCTGAGATGAACATACACTTGTTAGATGAAAAATGCAAATGGAAAATAAATACATGAAAATATGTTCAACACCACTGGTTATTAGAGAAATGTAAATTAAAATAATGATGAGATCCCATCTCAATGCAGAAAGAATGACTTTCATTAAGAAATCAAACAATAACAAATGCTGGAATAGCTCTGGAGAAAAAAGAACACTGCTCCACTGTTGGTGGGAGTGTAGACAGGTACAGCTACTGTGGAAATCAGTGTGGGGCTTTCTCAAGAAAATAGGACCATAGGTCTCATTAGACTCAGTTGTTCCCCTCCTGGGTATCTTTCCATAAAAATTAAAAGCATCATATGACAATGATGTATGTGAACCCATGTTTACAGCAGTACAAATGGTAATAAATAAATGCTGAAGACACCTAAATGTCCAGCAACCAAAAATCAGATAAATAATATGTGGTTTTGTTACATAACGGCACTACTCCACCAAAAAGGATAGATAAATTGGAAGCATTTTTGGGTAAATGGATGCACTTTGAGATCATATAAATGAATAAATCAGTGGTATCAGTTGAAAAGATCATATTGTCTTGTTGGTTTAGAAGGCTAATAGAGTAAATAAGGACAAAAAGGTACAATAGCTATTATGAAAAGGAAGTAATTTATTCAAAAGGAAAGGAAAGGTAGGATGAGGGAAGGGGGAAAGAAAGAAAACAAAATTGAAAAAACAAAAACAAAGATACAATGGAAAGAAAGTTTTCTAAGTAGGGAGGGGAGGATGGGTTGGAGAGAGAAATAGGGGATGGAGAAATAAAAGAATCAAATCATGCACAGGTTCAAATTCCTTATGATGAATATGATTATTATGTATAACTAAAACATACATCAATGTAATTAAAAAAGAAACTGATAGTGAAGACATAATAATTAATTGCTAACTGGTAATTGTTGCCTGTTGAAATGCATCTAGAAATCAGGCTTTTACATTTTTTTATGCATGACAGGCAGTACACTAGAGTTGATTATGTGACTGTGTTTTTGTGTTATACATAAAGGCAATGTGAGGTGTAATGAAAGAAGATAAAAGATAAAACCAAGGCATGAGTGCTACTTTATTGATGTGGTCTACGAAAAACTTTCTTTCAAGATATAATTTACTAATAGAATTGCATGGTGGGAACAAACAAGATCGCTGGGAAGGATGGGGCCTGGGAAGAAAATGTGCAAGTGGGAAGCTCCCAAGAAGAGAGAAACCTTGACAAGTTTGGGAAGAACGCTGCTGGCCTATGTGGTGGGGAGAAGAAAGTACTGGGAGGGCGGATCATGGATGAATTTGTAACAGGAATGAGACAGGCAGGGCTCCAAAGCCATCCTAGAACTGGGGATTGAACTCAGGCCCTTCCACTTGCCAGGGAAGCGCTTATTCCACAGAGCGATCACCTGGCTCTGTACATGTAGGTTTGTTTTTTGTTTTAAATGACATGAATGCATTGGAAGAATTTTCAGTCATATGTTGGCAGGAATGTATATGGATTTCACAAAAATTAACCCATCTAATAATTAGGGAATGGATTTAAAAGAAGGGGGAGTGAGAGTGCTTAGAATGCTCAAGAATTCTCCTGTTTAATATTTCTTCACGTGAAAGCAGCTTACAAGGTCCACTCTTACTTTCTACAATGGTTTGCAAATGTTTCACTTCAATATCTCTTTAGGTATAGCATTTTCTGCTTCTTCACAGGCAGAAGCCAGCAACGCAGCATCCCCTTTGCGTGTTGGGCCCAGGCACGCAGCCTGTCGTGTCCAGTGTCACAAACACGGTGCAGCATGCACAGGTGGTGACGTGCACAAGGCTGTCATTAGAGGAGTCTCCTAGCCCCATCTTTCATAACAGACTGAAGCAAGCCTCCCCGAAATTTGATTTGATGGAGTGTGCTAATGTATTATATTGGAGAGAAAACAATTTGTTCTCAAGGAAGACACTGCTCCTGCATTTCAAAGTGGCTCACTGTACAAGGATCTTTCCAAGTGTCACCCAAAAGAGAGAGCACTCAGTGACTTCGCTCTCAGGACTGGCAGAAGCATAAACATCTATTGACCGCTCCTTCTCCCGTGACCGGAAGGGCCCACAGATGACTACGATCAACATGGTGTCCATACTATGATTTTAATGAATATTTTGTGTTTAACACCTGTCATATCTGCATCTTAACAAGAGATTTCCAGACCCCTGGTGGAGCAGATTACAATGAAATAAATCTCAAGATCTAGGAATCAGAATGCCAGAATAGATTACTAAGGAAAATAACAGAAGCCAAGAGCTCTTTTTCAGTGTACTTTTGGCTAAATACAAATGACCAACACACCTGCTGAAAACTACCGAGAAATATTGCTTTCTTGCACAAAGCTTGTTATATGAAACTATCCTGCTGATATTCCTGAGTAAAAATAGCTTTTCTAATATGTTACTCAGTTTAGATGAATGATTATTGTGACAATTAATTGGAATACACTTTCCCCAGCTGTAAATATTCATATACATATTTTGTTCGAAATGATGCCTCTGCATATTTATGGGCAAGTGTTTCAGTGTAGGCTCTGTCCTCCTCACCTGCTGTACAATGCTTCCTGATGCTCAATATTTAAAAATTATTTCTGCATAATGTAATAGTTTTCTAGCCTGTAAGTAAATAGCACATTTCCAGATAGCACTAGTTTTAAAGAAAAACAAAACCAAATGGAAATAATTCCATTTGCCCTAAAAAAACTACTAGCATAAAAGATACTCTGTCTGATTTGGTAGATGTTTTTACTAATTATCATTATTATATAAACAAGCATTATAAATCAGCAATTCAATATCAAATAACTGGAAACAAGTTTTTTAGGGTTCTATATATGAAGCTTATTAGTACATTTCTTAATATTGACTTATTGAAAAGAGCAGTATTTCAAAATATTTCTCTCTAGCATTTCATCTTCAAAACATTGTCATTAATCAACACTTCACATTTCCCTAAGACTTCTGTCACATGCCACAAGCTGTTGTTAAGACTTCTGTCACATGCTGTAAGCTGTTGAAATCACAAACCGGTATGTACATCAGGACTCTAAGGGAAATTTTTATAATATTTAAACATCACACTGTAAGGGGCTAGGGAGATGGCTCAGTAGAACAAGTACTTCCCTGGCAAGTGCAAGGGCCTGAGTTCTATCCCCAGTTCTGCAAAAAAAAAAAAAAAAAATCATACTACCATGCCCACACTTGCTCTACACTATGTAAGGTAAACATATATTTTGTATGTTATCTCACTTAAACTTCTAAATAAACCTGAAAAAATTATCTGCAGATTATGATTGAATAGATGAGAGTCAGAGAGCTGCTGGTTTTCTTTTTATTTCTCCATAAAATATGGCTATCTGGTTTTAGAATTAGGATCTAAATATTTACTTGTCTACTTTTTTTATGTTAAATCAAGGAAACATTTGTAACTTACAAAACAAGAAGCTAGGACTTACATGCCACTAAATTTCATGGGTTTTATTAACATCATATTGCCTTGAAATGCATGGATTTCTTTTTGCAGCAACAATAAAAATAGAACACGCATACATTTGGATTACTATATAAAAGTGAACGGAGAATTTTATTTTCATGTTTTTCTTCATTATAATGCAGAGCAGAGCACTTCAGATTGAGGACGAGCATCCCCTATTGAGGTTAATTGAATGCTTTGCTTCCGGGTCTCCAAATACATCAATTAGAAAGAATTAAACAGCCTTAATAGAGATTAGGAAGGCTTATCCACTTCAGGACAGTTCTGTGTAAAATGCCTCGATATTTAATTCCACATCAATGAAACATAGATAAATTAGTGTAATTAAGTACTGCCATACATGGAAATCCAAAGCTATCCTGGGCAGCTGGCAGGGTCAGAATGCTGTCTCCACTGTAAAAGAAGACACATCATTAACTTTAAGCCAACAAATTCTTGGTCTGTGATCAAGGAAAACAAGTTCACACAAACTGTGTCATCGTAGTCACACGAATGTAATACTGGGTAGGCAAACGTCAGCTGGAAGGTGTCAGTGTACCTGCTGAAATAGTGTTAAAACTGGCCAGCTAAGTTGAGAAAAAACATCTTTTACATCAAACTCCATATTTTCTTCATCCAGGAGCCTGCCTTACATTTTAGGTGAATTCTGACAGTTCAAACGTGTGATAGAAAAGCTCCTTTCTCACCTATTTCTTGGGGGTAGAGAAAAAAAAAAAGCAAAACATTTGCAGAATGTGAAGGTCAACATCAACCTTTCCATGGCGGGGAGAGGGCCGTGCGCTTGAGGAGGAATGGGCTTCTCTCACCCTCACAGGAAGCCAGCGATGCCGAAGAAGGCAGCTGTGTCTGGGGCGGAGCTGCGTCCGGGCGCCCAGCGTCGTCAAGGTCGCAGCTGAGCAACGACAATGTCCCACTCGTCCGCGTGACTCTCTTCACAGCACATAGTCCGTGTTAGCCCTGTGAGCTCACTCTAAGGCTCTATTTTCTTTTCCCACCACTTCCCTCTATCCCTACAGAGCTTGATGATTCTGGAAGAACACACACATCTTGAAAAAATAAGTACACCATTTCGTTGAGCGTGTTATGATTTCAGTGTTCTTCTCTCCGTTGTCACTAGAGATCTCGTCCCATTACTGTGCGCCTGTGTAGCGGGCCATGAGCTGATGTTGGTCACCTCAGGGGACACCATTGTGCTGTACGTGGTACCACATTCTATTTACCTCCGCTCCGTGGGTTTCCACTAGTTCTCCACTATTTTGACTAGAATCAGAATAAATATCTTCAGTCACTTTACAACCTACAATTAATTGTTTCCATATCCAGGGTGTTGCTCAAAGTGACATAGAGGATACTGTGCTGTTCACTGTATTAAATACTTTAGATTGTTTTGAAAGCAATCAGAGTTTCTTTCTAAAATGCATTTTGTACCACCTGCTATGTATACACACTTGGCCTGAGAATTCTCTCACAAAGTTTTCATCAACAATTATATTTTAATAAAGTTCATTAGATCATAATGTCATGTGAAGTTATTAACTTTGTCAAAAGTCAAATAAGAGTTTGCAGTGTAGTCTATAATTCTATAATCACAGGCAGCAACTTTGCAGAGCTTAAACATCTGCAGACAACCTTTTGCTGCCAAGGCAAACCTCCCCATCTAGTCATCATGGCTGATTCAGCTCAAATTCTCTTGCTTTCTATGTCTTTGGGAGCTTAGCAAGCCTTGGAGCATTAGAGCCATAACTCGTAGGACAACCTCCCTTAATTAATTTATAGAGCAAGGTAGCAGTCTCTTGATTGGGGTCTTCACATTCATTTTCTACTATGGATGCCCCAGATCCTTGGTGGACAATGGCAGTTTTAGAATAATTTTCTACTAACAAATGGTAGTGGGTAGGAAACAATGTATGACACCTCAAGATTTCAGCAAGTCTTTGAACAACATCATTTGCCATTATTCTCTCATCAGATGTTGTGGTGCAGCTTTCTAACTCATCCACAAACACCAGAGAGTAAGTGTTGCCTGCCCACGTATGCTGGCAGTTTCACTCAATTCAATAGAAAATGTACTTTCATCAGACACCAATCTGTCTGAGGCACCAAGCCTAGCACACACTCTTATCAGCCAGTGTGGACCTACTTATTTCAGTAAGCACAAAACGGCCCATCTAGGTCATTCCATCTAACAAGCCAGATGCACTCTGGCTGTTTTCCTCATTTTGTTCCTCACAGCCTATTAAAAGGATGTCAGTTGTGAGTGCATCTCTAAGTCACCCTTGCTGTTTGTGTCTCTAGCACACAACTGTGAATGTTTCATGGAGTAAAGTCTTCAATTTCTTTCCAAAACATTCCTAAGCAAAGCTCTGATTCACTACCTATTTTTTAAATAAGTCTGAAATATTCTGCTCCTAAAACAATAATAATTTAATTGGGAATAAAATCACCTCTAAAATATTTTCCTAATGCAGGGATGTCATGATCCTTTAAACTCAAGGCAGAGTAGACAGTCTTTTAGTAAAAGAATTGTGGCAACACATAGAACCATCACTTCCTTTGCTGTAGTTTAACAGGAACAATAAAAGAGCCAAGGCTGTGCCTCCCACCGGACAGCACACTGCCAGCCCTCATAAGTTTTATCGAAGTTACAGGCTAGCTGTTGCATGTCATCCTTCCACGACACATCTTTCCACACCTCAGCAGTTATCAGATTAGTCAATTTCTTATCAATGGTATTGGTCCAGTATCACTGATAGATTTTTTTGGTAGATTTCAAACTATATTCTTTCCAGGCCCGTTCTTTTTAAAAAATGTTATTGTACATTTTCTAACTTCTATGATGCTGATTAGCATCTTTATAATCTCACTTCAACTTGAATTTCTCAAAGTTGCCATGAATGCTAGCATTTTTATCTCTGTGTTTCTCCACTCAAAAGTTGCCCATGAAAATTGTGTCTCCATGGCCACTTTTCCACTGGGTATCTTGCCTTATTGTTTATTCTTTTTAGAGGATTTCAGTGTAAACCCTACATATTCTTTTCTGGTTTTAAGAAATGCAAAAAAGTTTTCGTAGATAGACATATATGGATTGATTATGTCTATGTGATGCCTTGAAGCTTTCATCTTAATAATAACGATGTATTTTTGTGTAATTTTTTAAATTTCTTTATTATTACTTTTTTATTGAAGAACGAAGAGGAATGAGATAATTTCAAGACAAATTAACAGGACAGATTCAATAAATTACTACACTACAAACTACTTTTGTAATGTTTTGGTGTTGAACAAGGTGCATACATGATATTATACTTACAGATAACATTATAGCAGGTGTCCCTAATCAGTGAATGAAGAGAGTGTAGCTATATACTTATCTCATGTTTATAGTTGAATTATATCACAGATTCAATAATTAATACTTTCTAACTTGCTGTCTCCCCAGTGTCTGTCCATAGTACTAGAAGACAACATAATATCTTGTCCAACCACTATTAGTGCAGATCTTGCTTATCATAGAATTATGCAGAAGCATGAAATACTTATCCTAAGTGTACTGTTTATACACACACATCATAATTCTTCCTTTGTATACCCATTTTTTGTTGTCTAGACCTGTCAAAGATGGGCACTCCATTGTCATTAAACCAATTTAGATGCCTGAACGTGGCAACACAATCCAATACTGTCCAGCATTCCACAACAATAGTGAGTTATCTGAAGAAGTTGTTGACTATAGCCATTTATAGCTCAACTTATTATTATAGCCCCACATTATTTACCTAATATTTATACTTTTCTGCTGCATGGTTAAGACAGAGATAGAGCAAGACCTACATACCAAAAAATGAAGCTTTTTTTGTGTGATAAAGTTAATGAAGTCTTCTCAGGGTTAACCTTATAATTCTGCACATTACTCAGTACATTCTTTGTCTGTGTCATCCATGTGGATGAGTCATGGCCAATGCTTGACCAGTTTGCACTCTATGAGAGCCAAAGACAAAGTTTTGTCTCCATATGACTCTCCCCAGGCACACTATACAGCATCAATCTCTTTGCACTGTAGCTCTATAATCTCCTTGATCAGAAAATTTGGGGCACAACTGAGTTTCATAATGTTATAGTACAGGTTCTCCTATACCCTGAGTCTTCACTGACCTTGAAAGGCTAGGGCCAAAATGTTGACTCTCATTGCGACTCTTCTGTTTCTCCAATTTTGATCTGTGAACCTAAGTAGTTCACCATCCAGAAGAAAAGCTGCTTAGTACCCTGTAGCATATGCTGTTCAGTTTGCCCTAACTCTCTGACTCAATTGTTTTTAGTTGTTCTTCTACATTTCTATTTGTATTTCTTCTTTGGACTACATATACTAGGGAGACTATATGCTATTTGCACATGTGTGTCTGGTTTACTTCATTTATGAGTATATGTTCAAGTGACATCCACTTCAATATAAATGCTTCAAGTTTATCATTCTTTATAGCTGAGTAACACTCCATTATATAGAAATGCCTCTACTTTTTCAAATACTCCTTATGTGATGGACATCTTGGTTGTTTCCAAGATATGCTATCACAAATTGTGCTGCTATAAACATAGGTACACATATATCACTGTTATATAATGTTTTCAGTTCCTCTGGGAAAATTCTCAGTAGGGGGATAGCTGGCTTGAATGGGATTTCCAGTCCTACTCTTTTGAGAAGTCTCCACACGGATCTTCACAATGGTTGTACCAGTCTACATTTCCACCAGCAGTGGAGAAGTGTTCCCTTTTCCGCACAACCTCTCAAAAATTTGTTGTTGGTTGATTTCCTTATGATAGCTATTCTTTCTGAACTGAGATGGTATCTCAGTGTTGTTTTTATTTTCATTTTATGGATATCTAGTGATGTGGAGCATTTTTTTCATATATTTATTCCCTTCTTTCATTTTGTCCTTTGAGAAGTGTGTATTCATCTCAGATGCCCATTTCTGAATTAGGTCTTTAAATCTGAGGGCCCTGTTATATCTTAGTTTTTTATATATTCTAGACAGCAGACCTTTGTCTGATTGTTTATTAGTTAGGATTTCTTCAAAATTTGTGGGTTGTCTTTCCACTTTGTTCACAATTTCTTTTGATGTGCAGAAACTCTTCAAGTGTTTTTCCCAGTTGTTAATTCTTTCAAGTGTTTCCCATGTGAATATATGTTTGCTCATGAACTCATTACCTGCTGCTATGTTTCGAGAGTTTCTCCACCTTTCTCTTCCAGGAGATTGAGTGTTTCTGTTTTAAGGTTTAGATCTTTAATCTATTTTGACTTTAGCTAAGTGCATGGTGATACAGCTTGGTCAAGTTTTACTTTTCAGCATGTAGAAAGCCAGGTTTTCCAGCACCATTTGATAAAGAGGCTATCTTTCTTCCAGTAAGCTTCTTTGGCCCCTTTGTCAAAGATCAGATGGCTGATTGTGTTCATAAATGCCTCTGTGTCTTCTGCTCTATTCCACTGTTACTCAGGTCTATTTTGCTGCCAATACCATGTTCATTTTATCACAGTGGCTTTGTAGAACAATTTCAAGTCAGGAATTTTGATGCTTCCTGCCTTGTCTTTATTGGGCAAGATTGCCTTTACTATTCTAGGTCGTTTGTGGTTCCAAATAAATTTCAGAAATGATTTCTCTAGGTCTGGGAGGTATATTGGTGGCAGTCTGATAGAAATTGCATTAAATCTGTACAGCAATTTTGGGAGTATGGCCACCTTCACGATGTTGGTTCTTCCTATCCAGGAGTATGAAATATCTGTTCATTTTCTGAAATCCTATATAATCTTTTTTCTTAGGGTGCTGTGATTTTCTGTGAAAAGATCTTTGACTTCTTTGGTTAATTGAATTCCAAGGTATTTCATTTTCCACAGTGCTATTATAAAAGGTATGGTTTCTATTGTTTCCCTTTCAGTGTGCTTGTTATCTGTGTAGATGAATGCTATTGACTTTTGAGAATTGATTTTGTATTCTGCTATGCTACTGAATTTCCATATCAGACCTAGTAGTTTTTTGGTGGAATTTTTGGGGTCTTCCAAGTAAAGTATCATGTCATCTGCAAATAGTGATAATATAACTTTTTCTTTACCTATTCTTATTTCTTTTATTTCTCCTCTTTTCTATTAGCTGTTGCTAATGATTCCAAAACTATTATTGAATATTAGGGGTGATAGAGGACATCCTTGTCTTGTACCTGATTTAAGAGTATAACAATTCAGTTTTTACCCATTTAGGATTATATTAACTTTTAGGTTGTCATACATGGCTTTTACCAAGTTAAGATAGAGTCCATCTATTCCAATTTTCTGTAGGACTTTGAACATGAATGAGTGTTAGACTATGTCAAAACCTTTCTCTACATCAACTGAGATGATCATGTGGTTTTTAGATTTCAGTCTATTAATATAGTGTATTACATCTGTAGATTTTCCAATATTGAACCATCCTTGCATCCCTGGGATGAATACTACCTGGTCATGCTGTATGATCTTCTTGATGACTTGCTGTATTCTATTTGCTACAAATTTATTTAGGATTTTTGTATCTATGTTCATGAGGGAGATTGGCCTATAGTTCAACTTCTTAGATGTGTCTTTCCCTGGATTTGGAATCAGCATAGTACTTGCTTCCAGAAATAATTTTGGGGAAGATGGCTTCCTTTTCAATTTCACTGAAGAGTTTAGGAGTGTAGGGATTGTATCTTCTATAAATTTCTTGTAGAGTTCAGCTGTGAATCCATCAGGACTTGGACTTTACTTTGTCTGTAGGCTCTTTATTACATTTCGTATTTTGGGAGTATGGCCATCTTCACGATGTTGGTTCTTCCTATCCGGGAGCATGAAATATCTGTCCATTTTCTGAAAGCCTATATAATCTTTTTTCTTAGGGTGCTGTAATTTTCTGTGAAAAAAATTGGCTGTTATTGGCTTATTGAGAGTTGTTATATCTTCTTGATTCAGTTTTGGTAATTTGTACCTTTCAAGGAATCTGTCCATTTCTTCTGTCTTCTATTCTGTGAGTGTAAAGATTCTCGAAGTAACTATTGATAAACTTCTGAATTTCCACTGGGTCTGTGGTGATTTCACCCTTTTCATTCCTTAACGCTTGTACTTGAATTTTCTTTTGCCTCTTTTTGATGAGGTTGGCTAGAGGCTTAGCAACTTTATTTAGTCTTTCAAAGAACTAACTTTTCGTTTTGTGGATTCTTTGAACTGTTTTCTTATTCTCAGTTGAATTAATTTCTGTTCTAATCTTTATGATTTCTTCCCATCTTTGCACTCTGAGTTTCATTTGCTCTACTTTTTCTAGATGTTGGAGGTGCAAAACTAGGGTATTTATGTGTTCCCGTTCTGTTTTTCTCATGTGTGAGTTCATAGCTATGATGTTCTCTCTAAGATCTGCTTTCATTGCATCCCATAAATTCTGGTAAGTTGTGCTTGAATTTTCATTGAATTGTAGATATTTTTGAGTTTCTTGTTTAATTTTTCTGTAACCCATTGATTGCTGAGTAGGGTGTTGTTTAGTTTCCATGAATTTAGCGGATTCTTCTGGTTTCTTTTGTTATTTGGTTCCAGTTTCATTGCACTGTGGTCAGATAATCTACATGTGATAATTTCTGATTTTTTGCATATACTTACACATGACCTCTGGACTAGTATGTGGTCTATTTAGGAAAATGACATATGTGCAGCTGAAAAAAATGTATATTCAGCTGTGATTGGGTGGAACACTCTGTACATGTCCACCAGGTCCATTTGTTCCAAGCTCTGGTTCAGTTCTGCTACTTCCTTGCTAATTTTTTGCCTGGTTGATCTATCTTTTTGAGATAAGGGGGTGTTAAGGTCTCCTGTTAAGATTGCAGTCTTAGATATTAGATTTTTCATGTCCATTAAGATTTGTGTTACATATTTGAGTGCTCCTGTGTTTGGTGCATAGATATTTATGAGTGTTACCTCTTGCTCTTGAATGTTTCTGCTAACCAATACATAGCAGCCTTCTTTGTGTTGTTTTATCCTTCTTGGTTTGAAGTTGAAAGTGTCTGAGACCAGAGCTGCTACTCCTGCTTTTTCTGAGGTGCTGGGGCATGTAGTATTGTTTTCCATCCTTTGACTTTGAGCCTATGAATGTCCTTTTGAGGTAAGTGTGTTTCTTGTGTATGGCATAGTGTTGGATTTTGTTTCCTAATCCACTGTGCCAGTCTTTTTCTCTTAATTGGAGAATTAAGTCTATTTACATTGATGGCTATAACTGAAATGTGTTGACATATGTTTGTCATGATATTTGCCTGCTGTTGTTTATTCCTTTTTATCCTATGTTTAATTGTCTCTCGTGTTTAGTGGGTTCTTTCCATTCTCTTTCATGGAGTTTTGGTCATTGTGTTCCCCCTAAAACATCTTTCAGCAGCCTGTGTAGGGATAGCTTTGTCATCATGAAATTCTTTAGTTGTTCTTTGTCATGGAAGTATTTCACTTCTCCGTCAAAGTTAAAAGAGAGTTTTGCAGGGTATAATAATCTGGGCTAGAATTTGTTTTCCTACAGGACTGAAGAACTCTGCTCCGTGCTCTCCATGCCTTCATGGCTTGTTTACAGAAGTTGGCTGTAATTCTGATTGGTTTTCTTGAATGTATCTGCTTGTTCTCTCTAGCGGCTTTCAGTTTATTATTCTGGTCCTTGATTTCTGGGATCTTGACTATTATATGTCATGGTGTGTTTTTACTTGGGTTGAAGTTATTTGGCGTTCTGTATGCTTCCATTAGCTTGGCATTTTCATTTTTAGGTTTAAATTTCCTATAGATGGTAGAAGGTAAACTTCATTTGCTGCTGTTGATGGTTGAGCAGCACTGCAGACTTAGCTCACTTCTGTCATGTTCCTACCACTGCCGCAGGCTCTTCTGCTCATCCCGATCTTTCACTAAGACACCCTTCTGTCCCTCGGCTCCACATAGTGCTCCTGCACTGCTTTCACCTTCACTGCCATGCAGCTCAAGCATTCGTTTTAAGCATTTGGTTGGCAATTACTTATGCTTTTCTTTTAAAAAAATGACTTAAGTATTTGTTTGTCCATTGGTCTTCCACACAAACTTAATATTAGTTTTGTTCACAATCATTTTATTTTGAAATTATGTGGTTGTGTTTGCATTATAGAACTTAGTCAATGGTAGTCCCTATATGATTGATTTCATCACCAGTGATGCTGCATCACTGCAATTTTATGTTCTTGAATGAAGTTTTTCAGATGATTCTAAAATGCTCTCTTACTTTTATTGTATTTAATTTTCATCTATCCCTTATGAAAGGCAGCACTCTACCTATGTTCTAAGAAAGTCCTACATTAGAATGAACTGTGTTTATCTTGCCCAAGACACACTAAAACACACATTTTCCTACAAAAATTCACACATTTCCCACAAAATTCTTTGACATATTTGAAGCATGGCATTCATTATCTTTGCTTTTACTTGAGAAGCAAGTATTGAAGATATAAATTATTTGGAAAAGCAAAATAATTTGTTGGGAAAAAGTTTTTCAATGGAGTCTAAGATTTGCTCTCCAAAGAGAGAAGGATGGGGTTGGAGGATCAGTGGAAAAGAATTCTACAAGATTACGAGTTATTTTCTAATTGGCCAGTTTATGTTAGAAAAGTAGCAATTTTTTGCAAATGTGTGTTATATTTGCAAACTTCTGTATCTTAAATCATTAGCCTTGCACAAGTCAGGGAGAAGTGTATTCTTATTGTCCACAAATATTAAGTAGATATTTTAAGGGAAATTGATGAGGATGTGTCTTTTACTGTGATCAAGTTTAAAATTCAAGCATTCACCACAGTTTTTGATCAACCCTGTATCTAATCTTTAAAGAATAAGAAAAAGTTTTTTTCTGCTTTTTGAGTGGATCTGGGCAGAACAAATACACTTCCAATAAAGTTGATGCTTTGCAATCATTTCCCCAAAACAGGTGGAGGACAGAGTTCATTTTTCTCTTTATTCTTTGTATCTTAAGGAAGGGTCTACAGAGTGTTCAGGGTCTCACTACTAGATCAGACTCATAGTGATCCTCCTGTTTACAGTCTCCCAAGAGTTTGGATTACAGACATGCACCTCCACGCGCAGTCTCAATTGGCATCTCAAAGTGACCCTGGGGCAGGGCTGCCAAAGCAGGCAGGCCCAGGGATAGAACTTCTAGCCCCTAAGTCAGCTTACAGGTGCTTATTCCACTGAGCTATTTGGCTGGCAGAGGGCAGAGTTTAGTCTCTTGTAGATAACATCAGCCACATTCTCACATTCTCATGCAGCAGTAAGGACCCTGAAGAGGAAATGAAGAAGTGTAGGAGCCCTACTTTGCTGCTCTATTGGCCCCTACTAGTCACCACATTTGACCACATATTCTAGCAGCACCTCCACCTAGATTGGCTGAAACATGGTGACTGCTGGGTCTGCCCACACAGCAAGGTAGGTTTGAGGTGACCTTTTGGTACCAGACCAACTGGATGCTGACAGAATTACAGTCTTCCTGGTGCAGCCAACTGATAACTTTGTTTTATTCAAATTTCTCCCAACAACCACTCAATACTGCAAATCCAATATTCAGGCCCACAGTTTGTAGCAACATCATAAAATCTTTTACAGATTCAAGGACAGAGGCTCTAGACCTTTCTACCAATCTGGCTGCCTCATGTGATAGTTAACTCCAGTGCATTCTACACGTAGACAAATTTCCTTTGAGGAAGGCAGAAGATTGTTCCATGGTTTCCTCTTCAGCACTTCACCACTGCACCAAAACTGTGAAAACCACTTAAGGGGAAGCAAGTCCTGCAAATCAACTTTTACCGCATTGGGTCAAGGGATCTGGTAGTCCCTTGTACTTTGAAATACAACAAAGTTCATATGATACACATATTGGTTATCAACCACAAAACAGTATTAACTTTTAAAGTCATCTAATTGAACAATATTTTACTGATGCTACTCACTCAGTTGTTCTTTCTAGCTTATGCTGGAGGGATAGAGATTCTGTCACAAAACTTGAGCCAAACAAGTTATCTAGAAAAAAGCCATGCTGTTACTTTGGACTCTTCAGTAAATCAATAATGCCTCTACTGACCTTCATCAGAATTTTGGATATTTGCAACAGCACATCCACATTTTGGATACTTATGTACTACTTGCCATAAGAGCTATAGTCAAGAAAAATCGAACGCTCTCGATTTTCAAATGCCTTCTGAGACTATAAATCTATGCTCCCCGTGAAAACAGGAAATACACAACAAACATTTACTCAGCAGTGTTTACTTACTTAGAAACTGCACACCGAGCTGTGCAGGCCAGGTAGACGTGACTTCACTGAAGCACGTTGCCTCCCATTTGAGCAGGAAGGCTCAGTTCACAAAACAGCCAAACTGATCAACAAATCAATTCAAATCTTACAAAGAAGTACATTCACATGAGTGCTGGTGAGAGAAGTGAACCCCTGTAGACACCGGGGAGAGCAGCTCTGCATGAGCTTAGCAAGCAGAGCAGGCACCAGAGGAGGACCTGATGTCCGCGACAGCAAGGCAGAATAGATGACCTGAGAAGATCATTCTGCAAGAGAGCTTCCTGCGATGAGGCCAGGGCAGCTGCAACAGCAAGACTTGGAAATGGATGTGGATGGCTGTGTAAGACAGCAGAAATAATTGCTCATGTCTTCTGAGTGCATGCAGAAGAGGATGTCACAGAAGTACAGGAGCTTGTTATCAGTGGGGTCAGCTTGCTCTGAGGTGGTTTTCCTGCTGAGATTCCCAGCTGCAGAGTCTGTTGTTCCGTGGAAACTTCATAGTCATTATCACTGCTGTAGGGGTAGGTGGTGGTCACCATGTCAGGCTTCATGAAATTGTCACCAACAGGCAGAGTGCAGGGTCTGGGAAGTTCTTGCTTTATCCAAGGTAAGAGGAAGGAGTCTAGAACCTGGGCTGCTCCTCTCCCAGGTTCAGCATAAGACTCCACCTCAAAGCTCACACTACTGCCTTCAAGGTGGGAGCTTCTAGTACTGCACAAGTCCTGAAGGGTCTGGCTGCTTCTCGCTGCTAACCAGGATGCTGGTAACACAAGGCTTTGAGAAATTAGCAATTGTGGGACACATTCAGAGTGTAGACAATCTTCCCTCTGAGCTGTATTGGCCAACATGTCACTGGTAGTCTTCAGGAAAAGAGAAAGAAACTGAGTAAAGACAACAATGTCTTCCACGGTGGCGTTCTTGGCTTCCCAGACAACTTGGTAAGACAGAGCACAAGCTCAGACAGAGGTAGCAGTAAAATTTTGCTGCCGAGAATTCCTCTAATCCATCTAATAAAACATTTGTTGAGCAGTGCAAATGGTAACATAGAACTTCAGAAAGAGGGCAAAGATTATGCTCTTTACCTCTGCATGTATCTTTTACTACCTTTAAGAACTAAACTTTTTGAAGGGAATAATTCCTCTTTCAGAAGATCCATTCTGTGTTTGCTGCCAGAGTGTGGGCTTTGTCCTTTTAAGTCTTTCTAATGTGGGAACCGCAGTGCTGAGAGCAAATGATTGCACCTCAGTGGCAAGCACAACTATACCAGCAGAGTCACTCAGAGCCACCCAGCATGACCCAGAAGCACCCAGAATTACCCATAGTACCCAGAGCTACCCAAAGTCACACAGAGCCACCAGGAGTCACCTGAAGCCACCCATAGTCACTTGGAGTCACTCAGAGTCACCCAGAGGTACCCAGAGCCACCCAGAGCTGCCAGGAGTCATCCGGAGCCACCCAGAGTTATCTGGAGCCACCTAGAGTCACCCAGTGTCACCTGGAGGCACTCAAAGGCAAGGAAAGGCTTCTGGGCAGAAGTCTTCCACACCACAAAGCTGACTATAAAGTTCAAGGAGTAGAACGAAGGGTTGCCCAAGGAAAAGCAGTCCTTGTTACTACAACATGTGTTTGAAGAATACACAAGGCTTCTCCCCATTAAAAAAAACCTTGTACCCTTTTTTTTCCTTCTTTCTAACCCAAAAACCCTCAATCTAATACACAGCTACTGAACTCTGATCAGACTGGAGCTATCCATTATTTTCTATCATTATTGTTTTATATCCAACATAAAAACTAATAAATTATGAAAGTATTTGAAGTTACTCAGCATATATTTACTTCTCATGTGTTATAAAGTACACAATAATTGCTTTTATTAATTCTGAGAATAATTTTTAAAAGTAAAGAAACAAGGTAAAATAACCTCAATTGCACTTGAAAAATACCTAAAGCCAAAAACTTTTCACAGCAGCTTAATCTTTAGGAAAATGAAAGATGACTAAAAATCTACAATGTAAAGGCTCTAATCTGATGAGCTTTCACTTTTGGAAATCAAGACTAAATGGTTCTTCACTCCCTACTATGAATCTAACATTTGCAAATTAGATGACTGTGACATGAAAATGCTGCTAGTGAAGGTAAGACAGTGTATTTTATTTCTTTTCCTCTTACAGTGAATTCCTAGTAATTCTTTTTCAGAGATATAGACAAGCAAATTGCATGTTAGTTTACTTGTTGAGAAACAAAGACAGAAGCGGTATTTAATCTTTATTAGATTTAAATTCTTCAGTGAAGGTACAGAGAGCACCTGGATGCAAAGGGCCTAAAATAAAACATCTTGTAGTAACATCAGCTGACAAAGAGGGGAGACAGAGTTTAGGACAAAAGGACAAGATTCTTGTTAGTTTTAAAATTAATTACGAAGATGAATTGATAGATAATAACCAAGAGAAGGAGAGAGGGACCCTAATACTACTACAAGATTTTCACTGAAACAAAGGAAAGTTCTTTTAAAACAAGTAAGGTAGGGGAGATAGCTCAGTGGAATAAGTGCTTCCCTGGCAAGTGCAAGGGCCTGAATTCAGTTCCTGGTTCCACAAATAAATAAATAAATGTAAAGAAAGAGCAAATAAAGCAGGAAATTTAGAGAAATACTACTTTATAATATTTATGTGCAAAAGAATAGATGTATCCACACACGTGCTAATACATATGTTATAGACATTTGTGGAAATCTTTAATCATAAAAGGACAAACACTAACATGTTCTAGTAAAAATTTCTAGTGGACACACAGAGAATAATCAGTGTGACATAATGTAAATGTGAATGTGTATTTTACTGAAATTCCATCATTCCCAGTGTGTTTGCCAGGATTCTTGCTATAGAAGAAAAATCAAACAGATGTAAAATTTAAAAAAAATTAAACACTGTGATTTGAATGCTTGTCCCAGTGAAATTCTTCCTTTGACCTTAGGCCCCAAAGGGACAGCCTGGAGCAGAACCTTGGGCAGGCGATTTGGGCTATGGTTAGAGACCTCGTGCGAGGCCCCAGGGCCCTCTGAAGGGAGCTGGAGAGCTTCTTCTCCGGTGCCCTCCTGTCGGGTGAATGGGCCGCAGAAGGTGCAGCTCTGGAGCCAGGTGAGATCTCCCCCTGCAGACCCAGTATCTGCAGCTCCCATGCCCTGACTCTCCCAGAGCTCAGAAGGATGAAGCACTTTGTCATCAATGACCCAGTCTAAGGCATTTATCTATGGTGGCAGGAACAGACTGGTCCACCCCTTGTAATAGAAACATCAACATTTGTTCTTCAGCAGTTTTTGTCCAAAGGAAAAGAAAAGCATACAATTTATCTTTCTCTGTCCATTGAAGGCCTAAAAGTAATGAGTTAAAGGCAGGACCTCCCTAAGAATGGAAATTGTTTTTTCAAGTATCATTTGCTACTAAAATAAACAAGTGTTCTCTGGAATAACAGCTAATCCCAGAGCTGAGAAATAAAGTGTATTAGAGACACTTTTCCTACCAAGCAAGAAGTCACCCTCCGAAGTGCAGAAAGCCTCCATTGCATGGAGTTAAATAATTTGAGGTATTTCATGCTGCTGAAATTTAGGACACTTTGAATAATAACAATTCCAGTGCCTTGAAACCACAAGTGCATTTGAACTTAATGTTTCGCCATAATCTCAAGAACTTAATGTTTCGCCATAATCTCAAGCATCCAGGTGCTCTCTGTACCTTCACTGTTTCAGAGTATTATGTTTCTGCAGCTACAAAAACCAGAATTGATTTAGAAACTGGCCATCAAAAGTAGCAGCTCATTATAAAATATTAAGATAATAAATATTACTTATCACATGAAGAAGGATCAAATCTCTGGTTTTGAAACAACTTTGAAAAAAAATGTTGAAAACAAATCCTAATGCTCCGTTATGTCCAACCACTAATTCACAAGAAATATAAAGGATAAAAAAACACAATATAAGACAATCAAGACGGCATGGTGGCAGAGCCCTGTAACCCCAGCCCTTGGGAGGCTGTAACAAGAAAATCACTGAGTCTGATCTAGTAGTGAGACCCCGAACAATCTGTACACTTCGGGCCTTTCAAAGATTTATGATAAGTATCCGTTACCAGTTGATTATCGGGGAAATTATAGGAGAAGGAACAAATTATATTTTAAAAATTAATGGTATTATTAACCTATTTTAGTATAAGCAGCATTTTTAATCTGCACTCAAAGAAACAAAACAAAGTATTATATATGTAAGTTCTGGAATGTATGAACATTGAAGTTAAAAAATATTTGTTACTATTTTAAGTAAGACAGCTGTTTTGTGTTCTTGTTGAAATGAGTCATCATCTGCATTTTAGAGATGTCTATGCATACATATAGTGATTAATTCATATTCATATCCTTATTCCAAAGCAGTATACAGAATGAAGGTGGGGTTGCAAAACTGATAAAATATACTTTCAAAGAAATTGTCCAAGAACCAACAATTATGAAAACACAGTTCACTGGCTCTTGAAACACAAGAAGAGGACCAGCCAAATAGCTCAGCAGATTAAAGCACCTACTTAGGCAGACACAGGGCCCAGGAGCTCGATCCCCAGGCCTATTGTGCAGGCCCCACCCCTGGGGAGCACTGAGACAGCAATGGAGAATGGGTGTGGTGGTGCACTCCTGTAAGCTCAGCACCTGGGAGGCTGCAAAAAGGCGGATCACTGTGAGTCAGATCGATGCAGTGAGACCCTGAGTACCCTGTCCTAAATATAAAAAAAAAAAGGAAGTAAAGAAGGAAGGAAGGAAGGAAGGAAGGAAGGAAGGAAGGAAGGAAGGAAGGAAGGAAGGAAGGAAGGAAGGAAGGAATGTATGAACACAGAGGGAGAGAGAGAGAGAGGGAGGGAGAGAGAGAGACAATGAGATTACATTCGAGGAAAGCAGCAAGGTCTTTTCTTATAATTACTCAGCTGAGTGCATTCCAGGCCACTTCAGGATTGCTGGCCAGTGTAAGTTATGATGACCACTTTACCTAATGAAAGGCGATTTTTCAGGGAAACAAAAAATGACACTGGAGACTGCGAAATCCAGCCTCTGGGATATTAAATAGGTAGAAAGTTTCTGAAATAAATATTTTCTCTCATACAAATTTTAAGCCTAGCATATTTTCTCACCATGGTCCCAGCACAGCAGCTGCATATTAAACATTTGTTGCATCATGCAACTGAATAGATTTTAAGTCCAATAAAATAGAAAGCTTAACAAAAACAATTTGGTAAACCTAGGGATCAATCATAACCACAAGGATGCTACCCCTTTATTGGTGAAGATTCTAATAGGCTGTATTAAATTAAGATGTATACACAGAAATACCCACTAGGAGGTATTATTGAAGCATATTATAAATGTTTAATTTCATAAAAGTAATGCTACACTAAAAGCCCATTGTCGTTAACTCACCCCACACCCCAAAATGTTACCCCTTGCTTTGAACACACTTAACTCACTGCTCCAGTCACTTTGTGAAGCAGTGCTGGGAGGCATGTCTGAGTCAGTGTCTTTGCAAAATGTGATCAAAAGTACAGTGTATTTTTTTCCGAATGCCAGCTAATACCACTTCAGTCCCAAAATCTGACACAGCGTGGCTTCCGGCCTTACTACAAGGCAGAAGGATCATGAAAGTAAATGTTTTGAACTGTTTCCAAGATAGCGAGGGACCCAGCGCAGCAGCATAAGCAGCATAACAGTTCAAAACATACAGGGACCTGTATGACAAGCACAAGGTCCTGAGTTCAACCCCCAATACTGCAAAAAACAAAAGCAAAAGAATAACAAATAAAAGGAGTCTTAAGGCAGCCACTCAGCACAGCTCCAGACGTTCAGGAAAGAAGGCGCGCAGAACTGCTTCAGAAATTGTCACAGCGGACGGATGAGTGAGTGTCACCAAGGGAGAGCGTTTCGAAGAGGCTTAATGGCCCTGCATCTTTTTGTGATAATCTTTTCAAATTAAAGCATTCGTAGTGCACTTCGATCACACCAGGTACCCTAAGAGGACGTGGTGCAGCTTCTGACACCGCGTCCTCTCTCAGTGCCAGGCAGTGGGGGCCTCGGGGCTGAGGCAGAGAGATTCAACTCCCTCACATAAATAAGCACAGAAAGTACAAGCAAACGGCAAGGTAAAGCTCATATTATAGATAAAATGTGTGTTTATTGCATAGGATTAAAACTCTCTAAGAGGAACAGAGTATCTAATTTGAAAATTTTTCCATCATTTAATAGAGTGAAAAAATTGCCACATTTATGTATGAACTGATTTATATGCATGTATCACTGTACATGTTAGAAAGTGTTTCAACAATAAAATATAATAATAATTAAATAATAATAGTAAATAATCCACATTATTTTGAAAAGACTTTGCTGAAGTACAAGAGACTTACGTTAAAATAATTAGAAAACATCGCAGTCAATACTGAGAGGTGCAATAGTAGTTCATTATGGAAAATAAGCACACTCACTAAGTGAATTGAGACAGAGCGCTCCAGGAATAGAATATGAAGGGCAAAGGGCCTCGAGGGGAGGGCAGGTGCAGTGATTGGGTGGCAGTGGGCATAATAGCACAAACGTGAATGATTGTGTTGCCACCAAAATGTAAAATCTGGCACAAAGCTCTTTTCCAATCGTTGGAACCATTAACTAACACTAAATGTCTGGATACTTTCTAATAAGCTATAGATTCTTTGTGAGAACTATAGGAAGATTTTCTCACCATTACAGTGTCATTTACAACTGACATATTTTCCACCTTGCAGTAAGTGGTAGAAATGACTGAATACAGGAATAAGTGAACTAGTGATAAAACATTTTCTTACTATTTTCAATTTCTGCAGTTTCTTTGAGCATTAAGTGTTGTTCTTCCTCGGGTTCTCCTTTAGCAGAGAGCCCTGCCAGCTTAAGTACTTCAAATGGTTTTCGAGATGGCCAAAGACACTGTAAGGAAAAACTGAGCAATGGGGCCTGGATCAGGAGAGTGGGCCCTGCCTCTGTGGAGTCCTGGCCGCTGCCATCGAGCGGCTCTCCTGAAGGCAGGCCTTCGCTTGCACCATCATTCAGCAAGCCTTTCCTTGGTGCTAGCCAAATGTTGGTGCTACACTGATTGCTGGACATGTGGACATAGTCACTCACATTCAGGGAGTGATCCTTGGGGATCACACATTCCAGTCAGGGGAGACCAAATTAGTAAAGCATGTTGAAAAGGGCAAAGAGGGTGACAGTGAACCCCAGCTCCTGTCACTGACCACTCTTGGAAGACTATCCATCTCTCTGAGGGAAAGGGGTTCTGAACCTCCTTTTTCTTGCATACTGATGGAAAAAAGATTCAAGAGCCTGAGATTAGAATGTTTGTCTCAGCACAGCTACTGACAGGCTGAGATGCCTCTTGTTAGAGGCAGAAAACAGTAGAAAAGGAGGTTGTCTGGCAGGCAGCAGCTGCTCTTGCTGCTGAAGGAGAAGCCACTGAGCCCAGAGTGCCTGCAGATGCTGGTGTGCCCTAACTCCTCATGTGCTGACTGCAAAAGGCAGGCTGGCTGGCAGTCTGGAGACATCACTTAGCACACATAGGGCCAGTGTTCTAATCTTATTTCCTTTCTCAAGTTGCTAGGGCTCACCTATAGACCCAAAGAAGATGCTTTTGGCAACAAACCTTTCTGAGATATATTCTTATGGACCATTCTCGTTGTTAGGCAAGAAGCTAGAGGAGCCGGCCTGGAGAGTCACTCCTAGGCTCTATGTGAAAGGCTACATGAGAAGGAGATGTGAGGTTTTGTTTTTCTTTGTTTACTCAATTTCTACCTGTAGATAACTTTCATACACGCTGATGATTTCAAGCTATGGCATGAAAGTACATAACTTCTCGGTGAGCCACTAAGGCCCAGGGCCCACTCAAAGTCCACACTTAAGGGAGGGTTTGGCAAAAATTCAAGGTCTCAAAATGAACTGAAGGTGAGATAGCTCAGTGGACTAAGTGCCTGATTTAACAAGCATGAGGACCAGGGTTTGATGCCCCATCCCACATGCCATGCCTACCTCCAGGGAGTGCTGAGCTGGAGACCCACTCTAGGTATGGTGGTACATGCCTGCAATCCCAGTGCTGGGAAGGCTGAAAACAGGAGGATCACTATGAGTCAGAGCTGCATAGTGAGACCCTTTACCAAATACATAAAGTGAAGAAAGGAAGAAAGGAAGAAAGAAAAGAAAGAAAGAAAGAAAGAAAGAAAGAAAGAAAGAAAGAAAGAAAGAAAGAAAGAAAGAAAGAAAGAAAGACTGAAGGCATACATCCCATCTAGGAGTGAACAAAAATCTTCCTGATGTTGATTGAAACAGCCCTATTTTCTCAAATCAGAACAATGACTCCAGGGCAAGGCAATGGTGTTCCTTGAAGGCACATATAGTTGTGCAACTGTATCCTGAGTCATAACTTCGGGTAAGTTCCTACCATCACCCTTGAAAACCTATTCTATGTGTCTGTTGCTCTGCAAACTTAGTCTTTGCAACATCTATTTCTATTCCATGCAGCTTCCTATGTGTCCTAGGTGGATTCCTCCTTGAAGATGCAAAAAATGAAAAGCATCAGCCAGTTCCTCATGGTCCTAGGACATCACTTCAGCAACTAATTAACCTGATTAAAACTTTGTAGCCCTGGTTTTATTTTTACTATTTAAAATCCTTACCAGTTAGTTAACTTGATATACAGTATTCCTTCTGTTCTCTACATCTCATAAATTTTGAAGTGAACATAGCTTTTTGTCATCAAAAACAGCCACAGACATGTTCTTTAAGCAGACAGGTCAACACAAGGCCAGCAGCAAAGCAAGAGCTGGATTTGCAGATTCCCAAGGTGCTGGTGAGGTAGAAGCTAGCCAAGCTTGCCTGCACAGAGCAGTAGCAGATGACGTTGCAAAGCAGAGTGAATACGCTCCTGATCCCTCTGGGTGGTTTTCCAAGTAGACAATATAAATGAAGGCCATGACAAATCAGTCTCCATTTAGTAGTAAATGCTCATTTCACAAACAAATACTGAGAAGATCTTCATTATTAGGCCAAGTAAAATCCATCTGGACTGGAAGAAACATTTTTTCCCTATGGTTCATTGACCATTGTTCAAACAACTCTCAGACTTGCCCCTTTCTGATTCAGTGCTAAGGGAGAAGTGAGCCACACAGCAGTCCCTTGACAGACAAGGAGGAGCCACTGGGGTTTAGTGCCCTTAGGGTAACTAGGAAAATGCAAAACTTTGCATAAGGACAGATGAGAAAAAGCAGGGGGCTCTGAAAATGGGTGACCAAAGTGAGAAAAATAAGCAGGTGAAAAGTAAGCTTTTCTTCAAATTTGGTTTTATTTATTGATTTATATATTTTGTATTTTTTAGGGATGACTCTACAGGTGTTCAGGGTCTCACTACTAGATCGGACTCATAATGATCCACCAGTTTACAGCCTCCCAAGGTTGGGATTACAGGCATGCGCCTCCAGGCCCAGTCTCAATTGCTGGCTCAGCATGTGCAGGGGTGGGCTGGCACCGCAAGCCACCAATCGAACTCCTGGCCCCTGTGCCTACTTGCCGACACTTTAATTCCTAAGCTATTTGGCCCGCCATTTTTTTTTAAATTTTAAAGAGAATAAAAGGTAATTTTTAGAAAGCATTAGAAATTATACAGAATTACAAAAAGCAAGATGATACAAATTTAAGGATGGATGTCGTACTGCGCATGGGTGCCTTCAAAGCAGTCGCTGAAATTTGCTTTTAGAATTCCCAGGACAGAAGAGAGAAGAGGGTGTGTTAGGGAGAAACCACCAGAACAGTGGAGGGTGACCACAGAACTCTTAGTGGTCTTCAGATCATGAAAGGAAACACCGCGCTCTCACAGGTCTCCTTCTGGCTCCTTTCCACCTTTTCTTTCTGGGTTCCTGTTTCCTTAGCTACTTCTCATCTTGCTTATCTTGGGGTTTTCATTTCCAGGGTTTTGTTCTGTTTTTGTGTGCAAGGGAATCAAACTCTGGCTGAGAAATGAGCAAAATGTCACCACTCTGCCTTGAAAAGTCATGTTTTCCCACTCTTCATCACGCCATGTCCAAAGGAATCCGCCGCTCCCTCGGATCACGCTGGCCTGCCTCTCCAACACCTGCTGGAAGCGGGCTGTCTTTCAAGGGCTCCAGAGCCGTGGAGCTCTGAGGTAGTTTAGATACAGAATTTCACTAAACAAAATGATAGGAATTCAACCATAGCTGTAATATGAAGCACTGTTCCCTTCAAACCAATTGTTCAGATTACCAGATGTAAACTTGTAAAACTGGTTAAAACTTAAAAAAAAAAAAAATTAAAGTGAAAGAAAATAATTTGTGCACTAACTGTGCCTTTCAATAGACCAGCAGAAATCAGTAGTACAACTATCCAAGCTAGCCTGTGTATATGCATATGTATTTCTTTTTTCCTCCCTCCCTTCCCTCCCTCCCTTCCTCTCTCTTTCCTCTCTCCTTCCCTCCCTTCCTTACTTCTGCACTTCCTTCCTTCCC